>OZ023312.1:16288930-16444224 GCA_964007375.1 Ophion obscuratus | reverse complement strand
CGTCTAACGAACGTCTCTTGAACGTCTCTCGAACGTCTCCGAACGTCTTCGAACGTCTCATGAACGTCTCCGAACGTCTCACGAACGTCTCCGAACATCTCTTGAACGTCTCTCGAACGTCTTCGAACGTCTCATGAACGTCTCCGAACGTCTCACGAACGTCTCCGAACGTCTCATGAACGTCTCACGAACGTCTCACCAACGTCTCCGAACGTCTCACGAACGTCTCCGAACGTCTCATGAACGTCTCATGAACGCCTCATGAACGTCTCACGAACGTCTCACGAACGTCTCCGAACGTCTCTTGAACGTCTCTCGAACGTCTCCGAACGTCTCATGAACGTCTCACGAACGTCTCCGAACGTCTCTCGAACGTCTCATGAACGTCTCACGAACGTCTCCGAACGTCTCATGAACGTCTCATGAACGTCTCACGAACGTCTCCGAACGTCTCCGAACGTCTCACGAACGTCTCCGAACGACTCACGAACGTCTCCGAACGTCTCATGAACGTCTCTCGAACGTCTCCGAACGTCTCACGAACGTCTCACGAACGTCTCCGAACGTCTCCGAACGTCTCACGAACGTCTCTCGAACGTCTTCGAACGTCTCATGAACGTCTCACGAACGTCTCCGAACGTCTCACGAACGTCTCCGAACGTCTCTTGAACGTCTCTCGAACGTCTCCGAACGTCTCACGAACGTCTCCGAACGTCTCACGAACGTCTCCGAACGTCTCACGAACGTCTCCGAACGTCTCTTGAACGTCTCTCGAACGTCTCCGAACGTCTCACGAACGTCTCTCGAACGTCTCATGAACGTCTGTTGAACGTCTCACGAACGTCTCCGAACGTCTCTCGAACGTCTCCGAACGTCTCACGAACGTCTCCGAACGTCTCTTGAACGTCTCTCGAACGTCTCATGAACGTCTCACCAACGTCTCCGAACGTCTCTTGAACGTCTCTCGAACGTCTCCGAACGTCTCCGAACGTCTCATGAACGTCTCACGAACGTCTCCGAACGTCTCATTAACGTCTCACGAACGTCTCACGAACGTCTCATGAACGTCTCACGAACGTCTCCGAACGTCTAACGAACGTCTCCGAACGTCTCTTGAATGTCTCACAAACGTCTCACGAACGTCTCATGAACATCTCACGAACGTCTCACGTACGTCTCTCGAATGTTTCAGAGCAATATTTTATACAGCTGTGTAATCTCATAACAGATAATGTAAGAAAGAAAGGGGTGAGGAGAATTAAAAAATCACATAATGTCACATTTCGTTTATTTGCATGAATCTTTATGATTCAACCACCAATTAAACATTTTACATACATTTTGTAATGCACAATTTTTTCATGCTTTTCGCATCGTAGAGTATAGCTTACGCCTAATTTACTTAAGGTATCCATATCGCCAAAGTCCAACGTTCCAATAACTAGATCATTTTTCATATTTAATATATCAGCTAGCCATTCTCGTTTTTCATGGCCGTCAATATATACAATGGGATACATATCGACTTCCGTTGGGCCCACAACTGCAGCCGTTATTAAACCTTGAGCCATGCTATATGGAACGTTTCCATAGGCCCACTTTAGACCATGATGATTCCGAATCAACCATGACGCTTCGTATCTCTCAAATTTTGTGAGAAGTCTCCATGGTATGATACTCGCGAAAATGTAATGAGAGAGCACACATTCCGCTCTTAGAATCGCTACTTCCTTCACGACAAAGTTTCTCCCAACAATGAATCCTTGTAGATCGACAAATGTAGGTACAGACATAACGAAGATGGCTCGATCAAGTCCATAGCAAGATCAATTGATGACTGACGTCAATATTTAAAAAACTCGTCTTTAAATCATTTATTTATCGAGCGGGGGGGGGGGGGGGTTACTTGCTGATCTATACAATTTTACGAACCATGTTTGTCAATGGACAATATTCAACAACTCGATCGTGCAAGATCAGACAATAGGCAGTAGTATTTGGTGGCAAATCTTCCTTACATTCAAACTCTATTCGCACGTCCACGGTAGCATTTTTCACAGACTCGTTCTGACGCGAGCAGTCGATAACCGTGAGAGGGCCGTTATATTGAAACTTTGCAATAGTGAGCAAAGAATTATCACTATTACAGCCGTGATAAGATTTACGAAATTGAGAGTACATATTGAACAAAATGGCGAATCTGTTTTTGTCGTATTGTAAATAAACTTTATTGAATTTTTCATATACTTTATAAAGTTATTACAATATGTTATTTTTGTGTATCCACGAGTTTTGAGATTTATCCATTCCCAACCATTTAACATAAACATCATTGCCCTTTTTGCGTATTATCTTCTCCACGAGATATATGTTCGGATTGGCAACACGTTGCAGTTCGTATTCGTAGAATCCTCCAGCTATTGGATTTCCACTTGAGTCCTCGACTAGGTACGTTACAGGATAAGTTTGCTGCACCTTGACGATTTTAAACACTTCGGTGGTCCAATTTGGTGTGAAACCTTTTTCAAATATTGTCTTGAATTTGCTTACGCGCACAAAATCATTGACTTTGAATCTTGCAGGAGCCGCAATTTTTACATTGCTGTATACGGTGGTTAAGAGTTTCTCCGCGATCGCAGGAGTAACGTCGATGGGCCTCATGCCAATCGTACGATGCTTTCGAGCATTGTACTTCATAACGAGTTGCGGTAACGCATCGATCCACTTGTAATTACCATTGAGTGTAAACATTTTCCACATATTATTTTTGAGAGTGCGATTGAATCGTTCCACGACCGAGGCCTTCATAATAGAGTACGTCGAATAATGATTGATGTTGTATTTCTCCATGAGTAGTTGCACGTTTACATTGTAAAATTCTCTTCCTTTGTCGGTCTGAAGATTTTTCGGATATCTGCCATGATCGTGTATGATTTTCGCGATCGTTGTACCCATTTCGTTGCCAGTTTTACTTTTCAAGGGTACGGCCCATGCATACTTGCTCAACACATCGATGACGGTGAGGATGTAATTGTAGCCTTTGTTGAAACGCGAATACGGCCGCATTTCGACTACGTCAGCCTGCCACAAATCATCATACCCACGTACGATGACACGTCTTCGCAGAAAGTTTTTTCTTGCTGGCGCATGTAATTCCTCCACGAGCTGCTTTTCTTCGGACGTTTTTTCTTCTCCAAGCATATCGTGTGTTTGACCAGACGATTTTTACAAATCTTCCTGCGTTGTGTCAGCTACAGCGTCGGTTACATACTGAATCGTTTTAGACGTATCGTTCATAGTTATTCGAAGCGTATCCTCTAGTGCGATGAATTTCTTCTCAAATTCATCCAGGCGTTCTGTTAGCAGCTTGATTTTCATTTCCACGTAACGTTTATTAGCAGCATCGTAATCCCCTTCAGGTAGGGCTACGCCTCGTATTTTACGTGATCTTGCGTCGAAGCCACTAGAGGTTAGACAGAGAGCATTATCACGTGTATAATTTCTTATTAGCCCAGTCCACTGATAGTATGAATTATCCTGCGCTCCAAGCGATGATCCGAATTTATTGATCGACATCTCGGTATCAATAGCGATGAAGGAATGATCATTATCATCGATGCGGAGGTTAATTTATAATGAGACCCGCTTCGCGAAGTTCCTCAATAATCGACATTATCTCATTGTCGTGAGCGTTGTTACCCGCGTGTCGTGAAGCTTCCAACAAGCGCAAACGATCGACCAACTCATTGGGATCATTCCAATGCACGTAATCGACTTTGTTGTTATTTAACGTCATGGCGAGCGGTATTTCTATACCTCTTCCAGTTTTTCGGTCGAAAGTTAATGGTCCAATTATATATTTATACTTGAAGCCTTTGTTACCCAATACAGGATTGAGTATATTGCTACCACGTCGATGTGCATTTGTTGCCAACAATATACTTTTATATTTGTTTTTGTCTTCCTCGGTGTATATTGCATCGTCGGGAATTCTCTTGAAAATTAACTCATAGAGTCCAGGGGTTCCCAAGTATTTTATGCCATCGATGAATATATTATCATCATTATCCACATCGAAACCCTTATCGCCTAACATCATTCCTTCATTGGTAAATTTGACGCCATACACGTAATCCATGCTGGAATTTTTGTCTTGTGAAAGAATAGATGAAATATATTGTTGACCGAGTGGACCGAAATGTTCGCGCAATGTATTTTGACCTTCAGCCGTTTGTAATTGACGTTGAACTGTAGACACGAATGATTCGGGCGTGGTCTCAAAAACGTCTTCTTCAACAATGGTGGCTGGTTGCAAGGGTACAGCAGCCATCGACGTATCATCCAGAGATTCCTTTCGTCGCTTGCGTTTCAACTGATTCGGTGTAGAAGTTACCAGCGAATCTTGAAATAACGAACGTGTGCGCTTTGTTCCTTGTTTCACATCCTTCTCTAGGTCCTTTGCTTCCGACATACTCAACGATTCAATTTCCGGCCCAAGAGATTCAACAGCAGCTGATTGCTCAACAATCTGCTTGAGAGGTTCGGTGATTGGCCTGAAGTGTCTCTCCAATGCAAGATCTTCTTCCATTTTTCCAGTCTTCAAAGCTTGATATTTTTTGCGTATTGAGTCGCTTGTTTTCGCAATTTCCCTGGCAATCTCTTCATCAGTATCAATTGTCGTCATCATGCCCGCACGAAATTATTTGTCGGTCATTGCACAGCTGATGTCTCAATGCCGACTGACTACATTACGGTATTGCAAACTCGTTAAATCCATTTCTATATCGACCACCGGACAATGAGCTATCTTTGTCAATCACCATGAAGCCATATTTGTGTTGCCAACATTTTTGACATAACACCAGAAAATCTTCATATGACATGTCCGTATTTACATGTTCATTGTAAACATGTTTCAAGTTTGTACGATCTTGTTTAAATAAAATAAGCAGATTCACATTGTCGCGTATAAGATGCTTGGGAACCTTGGCATATGTTTGGCAAAGGTAGAAACAATCAACGCTCGAGTGTCTGCCCATCGCAAAGTACTCTCTTACTGTATTTTGCTTGTCACATGCTACGTCATCGAAAATAAAAATGGAGTTCGGAAGCGCTTCGTGCGGTGGGATAACATCACTATTATTTGAGAATTTAAAATAGCCAATTTCGTTAATCGATGTCAGCAGATTTTCCAAATATTGATATTTTGGCTGTTGAAGCGATTTCGAGTATACATATAGGTTTTCAAAACGTACACCATTTGGACTTTCTATTAAACTTAACAAAACATTGGTTTTCCCACAATTTGAAGGACCGCAAATAATGCTGCGTATCGTAAGTGGCAGCATGTCTCCATGCTTGCGTACTTGTTGACCCTCCATTACTCTATCGTCGAAATTGGTCACTTGAATCAACGTCGCTTGTTGCACGAAACGCATGTTTTCTCTCTCGAATCCAAACACACATTCGCCCAAAATGCGTCGTGTGAGGAGTATTTATAGGAGTGCACCGAGCCAAATCCGCTCAGTAGTGAGAATGTTTTTGTACCTATCGGACGACTGCAGTATTCTCCGCTTAACGGCTCATCAATTACAGTTTATTCCAAAAATTGTTTTGTTACAAAATTTTCATCACTTCGTTGACATTTTGTGAGAGAGGCTTCCCGAACACGTAAAGGCTGATTCGGAAGTACAGCAATATCGCCGATGCACGCGCCATTGGAATTTACCGGGACAGCTAATACACATTGACGGTCCAGCACCGTTTATAAATAATTGTGCCGAATGTCAAAGAGAAAAGGCAACGGTTTGTTAAATCGTGCAATAAATGCACTTCCGATCGAGTTACATATTCCCGGATACCAATTTTGTGGACCAGGCACTCAGTTAGAGCAGAGATTGACACGGGGTGATCGTGGTATAAATCCATTGGATGCAGCTTGTCGCGACCACGATATAGCCTATTCTCGAAGCAATCATTTAGGCGAAAGACACGTTGCGGATAATATACTTGCAACAACGGCACGAAAACGTATTACTGCGAGAGATTCGACTTTTGGCGAGAAAACAGCAGCGACCGCTGTTTGGGCAGCTATGAAAGCAAAAACGAAATTCGGCATGGGAATGAAGACAAAGAACTCATCGACAAAGAAGAAAAAACCCGTTAAGAAGAGAATACTGCCGATAGCAAAGCGTGGCGGAATTTTGCCAATGTTACCATTGCTGGGAATTCTTGGTTCACTGGCTGGTGGGGCAGCTGGGATAGCAAAGGCTGTGAATGATAGTAAAGCGGCGCAACGTCAACTTGAAGAAATACAACGTCATAATCGAGCTATAGAAGGCTATGGGCTCTATCTCGCGCCCTACAAGCGTGGACAAGGATGTTCAACTAAGAAAAAAAAAAAAACGCCAAAACTCGGTGAAAATGCCCATGGGTGTAACAACTAATGTACAATTGGAATGCTTAGCCAGGCGCATGCGCATACCATTCTTCAGAGGGGTCTTCATGCGCAATAATTTACCAGTTTATGGTGGCGTGCAACTAGATGAGAGCGGTATAGTAAATTTAGATGATGCCGATGGCCCCGGTACGCATTGGGTAGCCTATGCCAAGAGGGGGAGTCATATAATATATTTTGATAGTTTTGGAAATCTTCGACCGCCCAAGGAGTTGGTGCGATATCTTGGACCAAATACCACAAAAATACAATACAATCGAACATCGTATCAGAATTATAATCAGAGTATTTGCGGGCAATTGTGCTTGCAATTTCTCCAAAACGTCGATGATCAATATGTATTTAAGCCGTGACAATGTGTCAATCAACTCAGTATTCGAGGGAAACATGTCACTGACGCTTACGTTGACCGGCAAGAGTAGCCTTCTAACCGCAAATTATTTTCCCGCTATAGATTTCAATGATGGTTGTTATGAGCTCGGTTTGACGGATTTCGAAACTTATCACACAATACCAAATGTGAATTCATCAAACAACAAATTTTACTTTGACAATGATGACAAGGAAATTATAATCCCTGAAGGATCGTATGAACTGAGAGCCATAAATGCGTATCTGAATCGTGCAATTTTACTCAAAGGGGTTGATAGCGGTGATGATGCTGAAAATGAAATTGTTCCTCGAAAGGTTGATAACGATGACCTCGATGAAAATGGCGAATACCCAATCGTGCTACGCGCTAATCATAATACACTAAAGAGCGAAATCAAATGTGCGTACAGAATAAATTTCAGTAAACCTGACAACGTAGGATCCCTGTTGGGATTTTCATCAAATCGAATACTGCATCCCTGGAAATGGCAGGAATCTGATGTACCGATCAACATAATGAATGTCAACATTATCCGCATAGAATGTAGTGTCACCACTGGTGCGTACAGCAATGGCGAGCGTGTACACACGATACATGAATTTTCACCGAGCGTACCACCAGGATATAAGATATCGGAAACGCCTGCGCAAATCATTTATCTTCCGATCGTTGTGCGGAGCATTACGGATCTAACGATACGTATCGTGGATCAGAAGGGAAAACTGCTCGATTTTCGAGGAGAAGAAATTACGGTGAGATTGCACATACGAAAGCGACGCTTGTGATGCTCGTTCTGTACGACACGGAATACGCCAGAGACAATATTTCTACGCGAGATAATACGATCCCACACGGTAATACTCTTGCAAGAAGACAAGCGGCATTGAGTGTTAAATTACCCGCAAAGAAGAAACTCAGTGCAGCGAATCGTGAATTTTTAGAATCTCTGGGATTTATTGTACGACATACTTGAGGCAAAAGAATGACCGACGTTTTGAATATCAGTGGGGAGCCAATCTTTGACGATCGTATCATCAAAATTGAGACTCATACGTACAATCCGTATGCCAACTCAACGTTTGGACACAGCGATGAAATACGAATTCCTATACAACACCAAGACTTGTACACCCTACCATCTGAAAGTTTTCTCTACGTTGAGGGAAAGTTCACGGTGCTTAAAAAACCAGATGATCAAGCAATAGTAGTATTGGGAAACAATTGCGTTGCATTCATGTTTGATGAAGTTCGTTATGAGCTCGATGGTGTGGAGATTGATCGCAATCGAAACGTTGGAATAACAACCACGATTAAAAACTACATCTCTCTAAGCCCTGAGAGGAGTCATACTTTGAAAAATGCTGCGTGGGATGTAACACATAATAATGGGGGAAAATATTTCAATTTTTGTGTACCTCTCAACATATTGCTAGGATTCTGTGAAGATTACAAGCGCGTAGTTATCAATGCTCGTCATGAGCTAATTCTGATACGTTCGCGCAATGATAACAATTGTGTATTCAGTCAGCATCCATTAGTAGAGGCAGAAGTTGAATTGCTCAAGATACAATGGCGTATGCCTCATGTAATATTAAATGAGATAAGTAAATTGTCATTACTTCGAACATTGGAGAGTGGGCGATACTTGAATATGAGCTTTCGCTCTTGGGATCTATACGAGTATCCACTGCTTCAAAGCACAACGAAACACTCATGGACTGTGAAAGCTGCCTCCCAGCTAGAGAAACCAAGATATGTAATATTTGCGCTGCAGACTGGCAAAAAAAATTCTATGGCAAAGGACATTACACTATTCGACGACTGCAAGCTCGCCAATGTTAAACTTTATCTCAACTCGGAATCCTATTCTTACGATGACTTGAATTTGGACTTTGACAAAAACAGATTCGCCATTTTGTTCAATATGTACTCTCGATTTCGTAAATCTTATTACGGCTGTAATAGTGATAATTCTTTGCTCACTATTGCAAAGTTTCAATATAACGGCCCTCTCACGGTTATCGATTGCTCGCGTCAGAACGAGTCTGTGAAAAATGCTACCGTGGACGTGCGAATAGAGTTTGAATGTAAGGAAGATTTGCCACCAAATACTACTGCCTATTGTCTGATCTTGCACGATCGAGTTGTTGAATATTGTCCATTGACAAACATGGTTCGTAAAATTGTATAGATCAGCAAGTAACCCTCCCTGCTCGATAAATAAATTATTTAAAGACGAGTTTCTTAAATAATGACGTCAGTCATCAATTGATCTTGCTATGGACTTGATCGAGCCATCTTCGTTATGTCTGTACCTACATTTGTCGATCTACAAGGATTCATTGTTGGGAGAAACTTTGTCGTGAAGGAAGTAGCGATTCTAAGAGCGGAATGTGTGCTCTCTCATTACATTTTCGCGAGTATCATACCATGGAGACTTCTCACAAAATCTGAGAGATACGAAGCGTCATGGTTGATTCGGAATCATCATGGTCTAAAGTGGGCCTATGGAAACGTTCCATATAGCATGGCTCAAGGTTTAATAACGGCTGCAGTTGTGGGCCCAACGGAAGTCGATATGTATCCCATTGTATATGTTGATGGCCATGAAAAACGAGAATGGCTAGCTGATATAATAAATATGAAAAATGATCTAGTTATTGAAACGTTGGACTTTGGCGATATGGATACCTTAAGTAAATTAGGCGTAAGCTATACTCTACGATGCGAAAAGCATGAAAAAAATTGTGCATTACAAAATGTATGTAAAATGTTTAATTGGTGGTTGAATCATAAAGATTCATGCAAATAAACGAAATGTGACATTATGTGATTTTTTAATTCTCCTCACCCCTTTCTTTCTTACATTATCTGTTATGAGATTACACAGTTGTATAAAATATTGCTCTCAAACATTCGTGAGACGTTCGTGAGACGTTAATGAGACGTTCGGAGACGTTCGTGAGACGTTCATGAGACGTTCGGAGACGTTCGAGAGACGTTCAAGAGACGTTCGGAGACGTTGGTGAGACGTTCATGAGACGTTCGAGAGACGTTCAAGAGACGTTCGGAGACGTTCATGAGACGTTCGGAGACGTTCAAGAGACGTTCGGAGACGTTCGTGAGACGTTCGGAGACGTTCGTGAGACGTTCATGAGACGTTCGTGAGACGTTCGGAGACGTTCGTGAGACGTTCATGAGACGTTCGGAGACGTTCGTGAGACGTTCGGAGACGTTCATGAGACGTTCGGAGACGTTGGAGAGACGTTCAAGAGACGTTCGGAGACGTTCGTGAGACGTTCGGAGACGTTCGTGAGACGTTCGTGAGACGTTCGGAGACGTTCATGAGACGTTCGGAGACGTTCGAGAGACGTTCAAGAGACGTTCGAAGACGTTCGTGAGACATTCGGAGACGTTCATGAGACGTTCGGAGACGTTCGTGAGTCGTTCGGAGACGTTCGTGAGACGTTCGGAGACGTTCGGAGACGTTCGTGAGACGTTCATGAGACGTTCATGAGACGTTCGGAGACGTTCGTGAGACGTTCATGAGACGTTCGAGAGACGTTCGGAGACGTTCGTGAGACGTTCATGAGACGTTCGGAGACGTTCGAGAGACGTTCAAGAGACGTTCGGAGACGTTCGTGAGACGTTCGTGAGACGTTCATGAGACGTTCATGAGACGTTCGGAGACGTTCGTGAGACGTTCGGAGACGTTCGTGAGACGTTCATGAGACGTTCGGAGACGTTCGTGAGACGTTCGGAGACGTTCATGAGACGTTCGAAAACGTTCGAGAGACGTTCAAGAGATGTTCGGAGACGTTCGTGAGACGTTCGGAGACGTTCATGAGACGTTCGAAGACGTTCGGAGACGTTCGAGAGACGTTCAAGAGACGTTCGTTAGACGTTCGGAGACGTTCGTGAGACGTTCGGAGACGTTCGGAGACGTTCGAGAGACGTTCAAGAGACGTTCGGAGACGTTCGTGAGACGTTCATGAGACGTTCGTGAGACGTTCGGAGACGTTCGAGAGACGTTCAGAGAGAGAGAGAGAGAGAGAGACAGAGAGAGAGAGAAAGAGAGACAGAGAGAGAGAGAGAGAGAGAGAGAGACAGAGAGAGAGAGAGAGAGAGAGAGAGAGAGAGAGAGAGAGAGAGAGAGAGAGAGAGAGAGAGAGAGAGAGAGAGGTCAGCCACTCCGCCGAGTCCCCCTCCCCGCGTGACGTCATACCTCGCCCCGCGTGACGTCATACCCCTCCCCGCGTGACGTCATACCCCTCCCCGTGTGACGTCATACCCCTCCCCGCGTGACGTCATACCCCTCCCCGCGTGAACCCCCCCGCCCCGCACCCCCCTCAGAGGACCTGCGTTAGAACTGTCACAGCTATACTACTGTCTACAATATCGAAACTTGGCGGCCATTACTAGGCCGAGTCTCGGCAGACTGTCCACCATCGGCTGAGTATTGGAATTTCTACATGGGATCATCTGAAACAAAAAAATCAAACGGTTTTACATTCAGTATGTTAAGGGAAGTTTCTGCCTTGTTGGGCCAAAAAATGTTCGCTTTGTCACCAATTTTTTATGCGAAAAGTATTAAATATAGAATGTTAATATGTAGTATGTTGACTAAGCGGTCTTGATTAAACATCAAAATATTTTTCAAAGTTCGACAAAACATGATAGTGGGAGTGGGAGGAGCCACGTATGTCGGTGCGCGAGCGATGACATTCTTCGCTTGCGGAAGTCCTAGGTCCCGGACAGGTGATCTAAAGCAAAACAATTAAATATATTTTTACTTTGTACAATATTGTGTATAAGTTCAACTAGAATCAAGAAGAAAAATTAAAAAATAAGAAATAGTGAGCGATCGGGCGGAAGTTTGTTTTTTTCCCAAAATTTTTTGAAGTTTTTTGTTAATTAAATAAAAACTTTTAGATATTTTATGATAATTCTAGTTCAACTTACACACAATATTGTACAAAATAAAAAATATGTTTGATTTTTTTGCTACAGATCATCTGTCCAGGACTGAGGACTTCCGCAAGCGAAGAATGCCATCGCCCGCGCGCATCGACATACGTAGCTCCTCGCACTCCCACCACTATGTTTTGTCAAACTTAAAAAAATATTTTGATGTTCAATAAAGACCGCTTAGTCAACATACCAAATATCAACATTCTATATTCAATACTTTTCGCATAGAAAATTGGCGAAAAATCGAACATTTTTTAGCCCAACAAGGCAGAAACTTCTCTTAATGGCTATAGCGCATATCATACGATTTTTAGTACATGCAAAAATAACAAAATGGCGGACATTCAAAAAAACAACGACAAAAACGTGTATTTTCATCGTTTTTGGCAAAAAAATATTAAATATCAACATTTACAAAATCCTGGATATGCGCCATAGCTAAAGTTGTAAAGAATATGTGGTGAAAATTTCGTAAGGATCGGTTCAGTGGTTTCGAAGATGTTATCAACAAGCCCTCGAAAAACGTAGTTTCGAGAAAAACGCGTTTAAAGTTTATTTGGGTTACATAAATATATAATTTTTTTTAAATGTATTTCGGAAGTGTATTTATTAAGTGTAACAACTTTTAAATCAATAACTATAATATAAACCTATCAAAAAAATGCATGAAAATAGCCTTTTTCGCGTCTAAAGCGAGAAGACCCCTTAACCTGCATTCAATACGATATAAAAAATTAATTTAAAAAACCGTGGCTCTGTGCGTTCAAAAGACTTGCCCATCTGACAAGGGACATTACTTAAAACCGATATTGCGGCTGCTGTTGATTAACATCAAGGCTTTAGGCCACAGTAACGGGTAGAAAATCCTGTGCGAACTTAACAATTTTTTTCGTATGAAAAAGTGATTCACTCATAAAATTAATTACACATCTATTGAGTATGAATATCAAGCTGTTAGAAAAAATATATATTTTTTTCGATCTACAAAATGGCCGACTACTCGAAAGTTCTCGAAACAGCTTTTTTCAATTGGCGTGACAAATAACTTCAACAATTTTCACTCGATTTACTTCAAATTTAAAAGTTATGTTCCTAATTGCATTTCGCAGAGAAGTGTGTACGGAATTTCTGATTTATCGAAAAGTTTTTATTTTATGAGTGGTTTATGAGCAGTTGTAACGAAATTTTTCACTGAAAATTCATTTCAGTGAATTTTGAATAAAACAATATTTTTTAAATTCCGTACGTACTTCTCTAGGTATTCTAATGTAGATGGACGATAATTTTTGTTTTTTTTTCTAGGTAAAAAATTGTGGATGCTAAATGTCACGCCGCGGAAAGCCTAAGAAAAAACATAACAAAATAAAATATTAGTAGTCGGCCATTTTGTACATCGAAAAAAAAATTCTGACAGCTTGATATTCATACTAAATAGATGTGTAATTAATTTTATGAGTGAATCATTTTTTCATACGAAACAAATTGATAAATTCGCACATAATTTTATACCCGTTACTGTGGCCTAAGGCCTTAAGTAAAACTACATTTAATTTCTGGGCTAAGGGAGACCCATCCAAAAACTAGCTTTATTTGCTTAAAAGACGTTTCCATTTAAGCGGAATAATTAAACCACACATGCTATTTGCGCCTATGATTATTCGAAGTCGGAGTTCTTAATACTCCCGTCTTTACGTATTGCAGTGACGACACATTTTAACGAATTGTAAAGGTGTAAAGCAAATATGTGGCCCAGAATAAACAACGTGTGACGAACATATTAGGCCGGGTCCACACTACGCGGTTCTCCGGGAGCGTTTTTGCCGGGACTAGGGGAGAGTGGGGTAATTGGGAACACTTAACTTCCAATGCTTGAAAATAAAACAAAAATGTCATAGACAGAATCAACTTTTATTACAACATAAACTTTACTTAAGTGTTTACTTATTAACCACAAATAAATCTTTATAATGAACGTTTGATTACAAATCTAAACAAAAACATAAAACATTGCTGTTCTTCTTTACCCGATACCCCCTGGGGTAATTGAGATCACCCTGTGGGGGAATTAGGAACAGTATGGGGTAAGTAGAAACGAAAAAAATAAATCTTTTAATATACTAAAATTTCTTCGCGTGACACGTATCACACTCGTAACCTCTACTAGTCTCGCCAGCAGTACATTTTTCATGTGCCCAGAGTTTACAAATGGCGCACATGATCCAGTCTTCGGTCGGTGGGGATTCATACTTTTCATTGCACATTATACAATAAAACTCGCCATCATTCTCATCTCCTTGTAATGCTTTCTTTAAATTCCTGACTCCTTTACCTTTGCCCTTTGGTTTCTTTTGTATAGTTTTACTGTTTTTTTTAGTCCGGTAGTTTTTTTTCTTGTTGAGCTTTTCTCTCGTTTTGTTTTTTTCTTTTTTGCCTCTAGTTGAACCTTTATTGGTGTGCTGGATAAAATCTGAGAATGCTTCTTATTCTGCCGCTTAGACGTGGTTCTTGTCGTGGGAATTACAGGCACATTGATAATTTCGGCAAGAGGCAAAGAAGTAGATGGAGGAGTAGTACTCATGACAACGCCTGCTAGCTGGGTTTCTTTGTTAAAGTCGTGTTTTAGTTTTTTAGCTTCAGCAAATCGAAAAGCAATTTTACGCAGCGATTTAGGTGTTATGCCATAAAAAGACTTGCAGCAATCAAGTATGTATTTTTCGAGCTGGTTTTCTTGTTCTTGATTAAATACCGTGCGCCGACCTTTTTTTGGTATTTCCAGTTCCTCTTGTCTTAATTGTTTAAATAATGTTGTTTTTGGTATTGTGTATTTGGAAGCAGCTTTACCCAATGTGAGCTTTTTATTTTTCACATCTTCGATTGCATGGCGAAGATCTTCAATTCGGTACTTTGTTGCAGTCTTTCGAATGTAATTTCGAGGCATCTGAAACAATGTAAAACGTTAAAACATACTTACTCAATCAACCAGCAACATTAGGGAGAAATTAAGAGCGCAAGGGGTATTTGGGACCGTTCCCAATTACCCGCAAGACGCTGTTCCCAATTGCCCGAATTAGTCAATATAAATAAAAATGGCCGCCATCCTAACAATGTTAGTGGTGAACTTTAAAATCACATGGCGATTGAAAATATATAATACCTGAATGATAGTAACGAAATATGGTATTTTAGAACTCAAAGACATGATATATACATCTGTTATAACACAGGTTAAAAATTATAACAGAAATGCAAAAAATATTGTTCGACTCACCGTGACAGCGCGCGTGCGGCCTTCCACTCTCACCGTCGCGTACGTACTGGGGGGCGCTAGATGCGCCTTTTGGACCGGTGTGGGGCCGCGTAGTGCGGGGGGAAGTGCTACTTATATAGGTGTTCCCAATTACCCGCCGTTCTCAATTACCCCACTCTCTCCTATAGTGTATGCATAGTTTAAGACATATAATACACTATAGATCCGGCGAAAGCGCTCCGGTAGAACTGCATGGTGTGAACCCGGTCTTCGGAAATCAAAGAGACGCACGAAACCAGCAGCAATGAAGCTTTGACGCTTTTCATGCATTTTCTTCAGCCGTATCTTATTTTCCCTAATAATATACACATAATGAGAGGAATTTTCTCTGATGGTACAGGGAAGAAAGCATATTGAAATATTCGCAGACTTTTTGGTATATATAGGCCTAGAGAGTCCCAATAAAAGTCGTATTTCAACACAGTCGGTACAGAAGCGTCTGAGTGTGAGTTATTACATTAAATTTGGATTTTCCTTTTTCTTTTTGGTAATCGCAGTAACGAAATCGAGCAGGTACAGTACTCTTTTCGTTCTGTTTTCGCACTGCTAATAATTTTCGTAGTGTTCAACACGTCAGTACACTCAGAAAAACGTTTGGTAATACCAACTAAGGATATTTAGTTGAAGCAATTTTGCTTGAAGCAACCTAATTTTACTCGCTTGAAATACAATTCGATTCAAGTGACAAAGCCAGTTTAATTGAAACAACCAAATTATCATGTCAAAATAGCAATATCTCCCTGGCCATATAATGGGTTAAATTAACTACATCGGAATTCATACAAGTAATCCGCGTTTTATTTGGTCATTAAACTACATTTTTTATTTGGCCAATAAACTACATTTTGCAACTGAATTAATTATTACGCATAAAGCGAATGATGGTTGGTTCTACAACTGAATAAGTTAATTGAAACAAATAATTTAATCAAAGTTACTTCGAGGTAAGACAGTGTTTTCTTTTTTCTACGACGTGCATATTTTTCAGCTATTGATTGCTATTGCCACTTGAGTTGTTCTGAATGCAATCGATCACTTTTTTCTCGGGACGATTTCTAGATAACGACTTTATTTCGCAAATCCGACCACAGGCGCGCTCTGTTCGATCGCTGTGAGCGATTAGTTAGTGGAAATAGCGAATCAGTGTAGTTTCAGATGCATGCACGAACAGCGCTACGATCGCCCTTTCGACTTTCGGCTGTTCACGTCTTCTCTTCTGGCTGTGACGTGCATCTCCCCTGTGAGCGTGTAGAAAACTACAATAGTCATTGTGATAAGTTTTGTGAGACGATTTACATCGAAAATATGAAAATGTGCGTAGTAGAAGACATTTTGATAGATTGGGGACTTTAATCGCTTGTTGCTACATTTCGAGGGAAGTGTACGATCGTCATTTCTTTTTGTCCGCCATTGTTGTCACACTGCGTGCTATGCTTCGAGAAAAACATTGTACGGCGTCTCTCGGGTGTTGATAGTAAATTTATTGGAAGCCGGTGAGTTTCATTTAACGTTGCGTGTTCACCAAGTGCATAAGCTTTGAAGGATTGCTAAGGGAATCGTGATTGAGTTTTTTTGCGGGCACGAGCAATTGTTCTCCCGTAATTTCAGATATCGATTAAATTCGGTAAATCCAACCACGTGGACACTCGGTTTAAGCCCCTTATGTATTGACTGAAATATGCTCTGCAATTAATTAAATGCACCCATGTTTCATTCTACTGTATATATTTTTCGTTGAACTATATATTTTGAAAATGCTTTTAAGGGAGAGATTACCGACCCAATCGTTCAGTGTGTTAAAATAAAGTTTGATTTCAGGACACCGGAATTAGAATTGAAAGTACTCTGTGCGTTTTTGGATCGAGAAGAAGTTTATTTCCCGGAAATAAATATATATTTGTAATTCAACCAAATCTCGCAGTCAATTGAATTGTTCACACCGTTCGCCACCCGCAACTGCAGGATTTGGTTGATTCAAACCATTTTTTTGACGGTACCAAACGTTTTTCTGAGTGTACCAATTCAATGTAAACGTTACATATGCTCACATCGAAATTTTATTAGAGTGACTCGATATTTATTTGGTTCATATTGAGCTGATGCTCTATCTGCCATTTATTCGATTGATGTAAAACCAATTTTGATTGAACTCACTGTATGCAGATTCAACTATGTTATAATATCAGTTGTCAGAACCTACTCCGTCATTCAGGGCGAACCAAAATATAGTTGGATCGACTATAGCGGCGTTGGGGGGTTTTCTTTTAAAATATATCTTCAGTAGTACGGACTATACATGAACTTTTATCAAAAATATTATGTATTGACTGAAATATGCTCTGCAATTCATTAAATGCACACATGTTTTATTCTACTGTATATGTTTTTCATTGAACTATATATTTTGAAAATGCTTTTAAGGGAGAGATTACCGACCCAACCGTTCAGTATGTTAAGGCAGAACACCACTATGACCCCCTGTTTTTTTGCCATTTTTCAAGAATTTTTTTTTTTTTTTGGAAAAAAAGAGATATTCGAAAAAAAATTTTTTGTTTAGTTCGTTGTTTATTGAAAAGACATAAAAAAAAAATTTCAAATTTTTCACGCCCCATGGTGACGCTGGGGAAGCTCCCGCGTCAGGTACTGTTGCCTCTGCAGTGGTTCGCGGCACGCAGCAGAACTCTCTTCAAAGTCGATCTGAAAAAAAATACCGAGTGTTTTTGTTAATAATATAATATTTTGATGGAAAGTACACAGGGATTTGAAAAAATATTGATTTTTAAAAAATAGGCACGCTTTTGAAATTAAAGGACGATTTTCGAGCAAAATTTCTCGTCGAAAATAGGCTATAACTTTTTTTATTATTGAGATATCGAAAAAATCCTATGTACTTCTTTAGATAATCTAGTTTTATTGATGCAGTCCAAATTTGAAGTCGATCGGATAAAAATTGCTCGAGTTCTGCTGCGTGCCGCACTCAAAAAAGTGGTTTTGAGAAAAACGCGTTCAAAGTTTTAGGTTTGTTAATTTATGCGATAAATTGGAAAAAAAAATGTTTACCTTTAATCAGCGATGCCGGCACCATATAGCTGGCCTTCAAGAAGCAAATCATTGTCCCTAGCATCTTTTCTCGAACTTGTAGAGACTCTTCTTGCCTCTTTTGCAGCGTCTGTGAGCGAGCGCTCCGCCAGCTCGATCCGCGCTACGTCGGTTTCAATGCAAAAATTGAAACAATTTGGGCCGATAGTTATTCCCAACGTCTCCAAAACTTTCATGAGGCTTCTCAGGCCATCATTGAATAATAATACCGCGATATTAGCTGCAATATCGACGATTTTTTTGCTCCCGGACTGACACTTGGGGGATATTGCCCAAACTGATTTGTTGTAGCTTTCGTTGTTGTTTTGCGTGAAGCCGCCCAAACAACGCTGCAGCAAATCGTCTCTGCTCAAATTTTCGAAGACTGGCGTAATTGCCTCCAATACTTCCTCAGGAAGAGGCGGCTTATGGCGATATTCAGAAATATTACCGCTTGCGACCGTTCGCTGCCACGAACACCACGACTCGGCTCCCTCTGGGCAATCGTCATGTTGTGGCTAACTATCTGTGGATATTTTATGTTTGATAGTTGCCCAAATTGCCTTCCTCATTTTTTCAACATCATCGCTGTTCCTCCGAATAGCCAAGCCGTAATATGTGCTCAACTCGTCAATCAATTTTCCGGTGAGCTTTCCTCTGCCAGACAATCCTTTTTGTTTTTTCACGATTTCGCGGAGGCGCGTCCCCATACGTTTTTGGACATGATCGATGCACTCTTTTTTTTATCTCGAAACCGTCGTATGGATCGCTATTCGATATGCCCAGAAACGTTTTAGAATCGCTGTCACCAATATAACATTTATATTTTATGCCATAGAGCTCTTCAGACCGTTGAAACATTTCGACAGCTGAGTCGACTTCCATTTTTCCGGAGGAGCCGCTATGGTTCGCCTGGCAATCATCGTCGTGGGTACTTTTCCATTCCCAGTACTCCGCGGTGCTTTCTTTTTTTCCCAATGCTCGCAAGCTTTGCAATATTTCGATTTCACCAAAACGTCGATCACTTTTTTAGTGTACCAGCCGATTAGCGATGTTATGCCGAAAAGCGAGCTGAAACCGCGCTTACGCCTCGATCCGTCGCCTGAAACAACAATTCCGTCCTCGACCCCATTTTCCAACGAAATTGTCTCCTCCTCAAGTGCAGCCTTTTGTTTGCTCACTGTGCTCACAGCTTTAGTGATAATCGAAATCGAATTTAAGATTCGATCGTAGAAAAACTGAAATATGGGGCGCGGTAGGTCCATAAATGCACAAAACTTCATCAGGCCATTCAAACCGACGCACAGTGGGGCAGAATCCCAAAAAGCTGGCCAAAATTCGGAAAGTGTCCAAAATGATCTCCAATTCTCTTCTCGGGGGTTTTCGGGGTCGCTGAATACGAATCTGTTATCAGAATTACGATTTTCAAAAGGGCGGACCCAAAATGGCGGACATAATTCAACCAATTAGTCAAATAATTCAGTAAAAAATACCCAATCATATTTCTTAAGGGTTTTTGGGATCGCTGATTACGAATTTGTTATAGGAATGTTAATTTTCAAAATAGCAGACGCGATATATAGACGATTCCACAAAAATTTTCAATTTTTAAATATTTTTTAATAGAAAATGTTTCATAATATTTTTCGGTTTAAATGAGTAGAAAATCTCTTGAGCCATGTTTTTATTTTTGAACAATTTCTTGAGTACAAAATTTGCAATAAATCAAATATCTGTTATTTACTTCTAGTAACAAAAATCTTGTATGTCATCTTCAATGTTGGAATCATTCGATTCGGATTCTGATGTTGACCCACTTGTATCCAAATCGGAATCGTTCCTTATCTCTTGTCTGGTGACTTCAGGTTGTTTTAACATTTCTATAGCTTCTTTATGTAAAGATTTCGCCGGTCTCTGGGGCAATTTCCTGATGCTTGAGAGAAATGGATCTGATGATACTAAGAGCCTATAGAAAATGTCTCTCAATAAAGAAAACGAATATTTATGATATAAATGATTAACAAATATATTTACATACATTCTGCACGAAAAAAAACCGAAATTACATGAAATCTGTCTTTACGAGAATCACCTCTGTGTCAGTATACAACAGGTATAATAAAGCCTGAACAGCAGGCCTTTCTTTCCTTACTTTCATACATGGCTGCTCTAGGAGCCCCTCGTCAGTCCTTGCCGAATCGCCGTCTACACTACGTATACACTATGTACGTATACACTAATACACCTTTACTGCCGAAAACCGTTACGCCGTACAAACATGGGGGAAACACAGTTCTAGCTACTGAGAGTTCTTGCAGGAATATTTTATAAAATGTTGAGATTTTCGTAAAGCGTACATTTAGAATAATAAATTACTGTATTAAAATTTAAATGATCTATGAATATTAATCAATAAATGAACATACTACAAATGGAATTGATAAATAAATATTAATCTATGTTAATAGACAGAAAATATACCAACGCGCTGTAACGTAATAATCAATGGATTACATTCACACGTCCGTTAATGTCGCGCCACGTATTTCTCCCTAAAAATTAGTCTAACTATTCGTTGAGCACTCCTGAGCAGCCAGTTTTTTAGTATATTATATTTAGTACTGTACACTATCAGTTTCTTGTTGAAACAAGGTCGAGACTCGCGAAGACATTTTTAAAACTACTTTAGAAAATCGATTTTCGAAAAAAAATGTATAATTTTTTATGTTTACTTGTTGAAAAATTTAGATATTTCAAACATAAAATAAGCAATAACTGTGCATAATTATATTTTCTGCATACCTTCAGAAAGTTTTTCCATTTTGCAGAATTAAAATTGAGACAGTTTCGTCCGTTTCACAGCACTTCGAAACAGGCAAGAATTTTTCGACGCGTACGCTTGTTTAATGCGTACCGAACGGCGGCTGAATGTCGACTGATGTCGAGGCGACCCTAGAGCAGGTATAAACCTGCCCGGTCCGGAATTTCGTCCTAGGACTATCAGTAAACAAGATCTGAACATATATAGACGAATATATACAACTCAAAAATTTGACTTTTGGCCAGCTTTTTGGGATTCTGCCCCACTGTGCGACGCCAAGAAGACGCATACTGAATACGATCCGACGATTTATTTCGTATGCATTGTCAATCATAGGACACGAATTGATTTGCACTTTTTCACAATGGCCGCAATCGACCTCGATTTTCAATCCGAGTCCGCGCAAACTTTTTTCAGTAAACTTTATATCGCGATCACACACTTTGCACTTCACTGACGTCGATATAATGTTCAATGGATTGACAAGGTGTACTATACGATAACCGAAAACGTTACTAACACCGACCTCTAAATCGTCCGCGATTTTAACTTTTTCGCCGACGTGCTCACATACTCTGCAGAACTATTTTCGGAGCTATAACGGTTCGGAGGTTTTCGATTCGAAATTTTCGTTCGACTCCTCGTCACATAGCTCCGTTTTGTTCCCTTTTTCCCCGCGTACACTTTCGGATTATCCATTTCGATGTGCAAAGAATAATTCTGAGCGTTCGATATGTATAAACGAAACGATTCGGAGCGTTTAGACACGAGTAGCGTCGCTTCTATTTGCAAACTGACCTATGGCTTTTTTTCGAAACTATATTTATAACAATAGCCGGTTTTTGTGAAGGGAGACAAAAGAATACCTGGGAAAGACCCGCAGGACCTGGGCAAGGCCCGGTATACCTGCCGACCCTGAGGCGCGCAGCTGCGCGGGACCCCGAGCGTCACGGAACGCTGCACCGCTCCACAAAATATTCAATATCTCCGAAAATAATTATTTTTTCGACCTGGGTCCAACGGCATCTTAATCTTAAATGTATTTTAGATTTTTCTAGATGGTTTTCAAAAAATCGATTTTTTGAAGCCGTCACAGTGGTGTTGTCCCTTAAAATAAAGTTTGGTTTCAGAACACCGGAATTAGAATTGAAAGTACTCTGTGCGTTTTTGGATCGAGAAGAAGTTTATTTGCCGGAAATAAATATATATTTGTAATTCAACCAAATCTCGCAGTCAATTGAATTGTTCATATCGTTCGCCACCCGCAACTGTAGGATTTGGTTGATTCAAACCATTTTTTTTACGGTACCAAACGTTACTCTGAGTGTATGGAAAGAAAAATAGAAATTACATTTAGATCAGCGAATGAACAGTCTTAATGCTATACCTATGAGTTAACGTACAGTCACATCATGCAGCTGGTAGCTACCAACTGATTATAAGAAGGTTATCACAAAGGTAACAGCGGGAAAGTGAAACCGTTTTTATCTGTAGGCTGAGGAAGATCGATAAAAAAATTAGCTCTATTAGTCCGAAAGACGTTTCCATTTGAGCGTAATAATTAAACCACACGCGTGGCTTACACCTACGATCATTGCCGTAGTCAAGAGTGAGCAATAAAAGAAGTGAATTTAATTTAACGTAAACTAATTCCTTCGGCGTAATTTCGTAATGTGTATAAGAAGTCGCGATGTCATTACGTAAATTAAACAGATATTTAAATTTCACAATGAAGTCAACTAAGGGTAAAAGCAATACTTTAGATTTGCACCCGACATACAACAAGAAGAATACTGGAAAATCAATATTTATAATATCATTGTAAATTTAAAACGCCGATTTGAGAATCTACCATTAGCTCATGCGGTTGACGCATTTTTTAAATGAGATATGAAAAACGAAGGGGTTTTCGTCAATAATTATTAAAAAATGTTAATAATTAATAAATCCGCCTTAGAAGCTGAAGCAATGACTATGAAAAACATACTTCAATTTAAAAATAATAAGATGAATGCTGAAAACTGAAGAAAGCATTTTAAAAAGGAGTACTGCCCTACTTGTATAAACTTTTCCAAGCAGCAAAAGTACCCTCATAGGACCGCCGGCTATGAGAAAAGTATTTCTGCCATGAGGCGAAAAAAACGCTGCCAAAAGAACAAATGCTTCAGGAACGATTCTCTTATGTGTTACTGCTGAACATGGACAATGACATTGTTAAAAAAATCCAGCTGGAAAGTGTTATGCCAATTTGCAGAAAAACTTGGAAAATTGTGAAACTTATTTAGTTGAGTACCTACTGAAGTTTAAAGAAAACTGGATTAAAGAATAATATGTAAATTTAATTTTTTTAAAGTTGTTTGTGAAGAAAACCACTTTTTTGTCAACTCTCCCCGCCGCCGCCAAGAAAAAAATGCTGGCTACACGAATGTCTATGATTATTCGAAGTGGGAGTTTTTAATACTCCCGTCTCTACGTCTTCCAGCGACCACACATTCTAAGGAATTGTAAAGGCGTAAAGCAAAAATGTGGCCCAGAATAGAAAGCGCGTGATGATCTTATTAGGAAATCGAAAGGAGGCTCGAAAACAGCACCAACGAAACCTTGTCGCTTATCATACGTTATCTTGGACCGTGTTTGCTTTTCCCCAATAATGTACACATCAATAAAGGAGTGTATATTTTCCGATGACGCAAGAAAAATGCGATACTGATGTATCGGCGAACGTTTTCGTATATATAGGCGTAGGAAGTCCCACGAGAAATTGTCTTTCAACACAATCGATACAGAAGCGTCTGAGTTGTTGGCATCAAATTCGGATTTTCCTTTGTATTTGGTTATCAAGATGAAGACATCGAGTCGGTATAATACTCTTTTCGTCCTGTCAGTAGCACTGTTCATCATTTTGGGGGTGCTCAACATATCGGTGCAGTGCTTACCATTCGTGGGGGAGTCTATTGTGATAGACCAATCGTGGGTTGTGTCGCAATCACAGGAAAACTCGCAGTGCTCAGAAGGCTTTACGTGGACTCATGGTGGTTGTTACGTAATAATGATCGAGAGCTGATGAGGAAATAGGGCCTGTCAAGGATTAAGTAAGTCCATATATAGTTTTATTCTATTACTCATAATGCCCTCTGCTACCGTGTTTTGCGGGAAATTGCTTTGTTCTTCAGTTTAACTTCGAAAGATCGTCTTTTTATAATTCATTGTGTTTTTAAAATTTTGTTTACAGTGGCTGAAGTCGTCCCCCACCGTGTGCGTTGGAAAATCACCGCGTCATAATTACAAGACGAAATTTCTATTTTATATCAATATGATGTCATAATGTACAAAAATGTTTGTGAAGTTTTTAAAAAATCTTAATATTTTACGTAATTCACGATGTTCGCATTTTTTTCAATCGCGCATTTTCTACCACTAGCTATCCTCCCATTCAATACCTAAGGGGTTAGGCCACAGTAACGGGTATAAAATCATGCGCGAATTTAACAATTTTTTTTCGTATAAAAAATTGATTCACTCATAAAATGAATTACACTTCTATTTCATATGAATATCAAGCTGTTAGAAAATATATATATTTTTTTCGATGTACAAAATGGCCGACTACTAATATTTTCTTTTGTTATCTTTTTTTAGGCACTTTGCGGCGTGACATTTAGCATTCACAATTTTTTACCTACAACAAAAAACAAAAATTTTCGTCAATCTATATTAGAATACGTAGAGACGTACCGAATTGAAAAAATATTGTTTTATTCAAAACTTGTAGGTATTTGAATGTTGTTGTAGTTGCAGGGATGAATTGTGAGTGAAAAATTTCGTATAAAACTGCTTATAAAATGAAAAGTTTTCGATTAATCAGAAATTCCGTACGTACTTCTCTGTAAAATGCATTTAGGAACATAACTTTTAAATTTGAAGTAAATCGACTGAAAATTGTTGAAGTTATTTATCACGCCAATTGGAAAGAAGCTGTTTCGAGAAAAACGCGTTTAAAGTTTTACATATGCCTCTGGCCGTGTCAGAGGTGGGCTTACGTTATACGTTCAAAGACGGCGAAAAAAAAAATTGTCTTGCTATAAATCGAATAGTTGCTTATTCTTATGATAATAAAGCACCGTTTTTGCGAAAAAAAATCGATTTTTTGAAAATTGTACTGTGGCCTTAACCCTTAACAGTGCTGCATGCGCGTGAAGCTTAGAAGACAGGTCGACGACAATATTTTCCTGATTAGAGTATTGGGATGACGAGGTCGAAATTTTACATACAATTAACCCTTCGACTGCACACTGGGTCATAGTTACCACATTTTCTTTTCGTGCAAATGCGTGTTTTTCAACGCACCTCCCACTTTGAACGAACGTTTGGGCCCTTAATTTTTGTTTTCTTTTAAATATAAATTTTGGGCCATAAAATAAGGATCATTGACTACAAAAAACGTCTCTACAAAGACAAAAATGCATATTTACCGAAATACAAAAATCTGAAAAACGACTGGGGTCCGATCGACCCCACATGGGTCAGAGGTTGGCAGCGGAAGTTTGCAGTCGAAGGGTTAACCCAACACTGGTAAGTTGCACAAATAATTACATAGTCTTGCGACTTTGAGCTTCTTTGTTGAAAAATATTGATAAACAATGAAGCAATTATTATTTAAAGAAAGTGCCGCCGTTTCTGCATAATGGGCGTAGATTGTTCTGGGGACCAGGGTGATCTTAAATGAAAAATAAAAAGTGTACTTTTAGTGTACCGCGGAACAAAAAGTTTGATTTTAGACCAAAAACTAACCGAATCATTTGTTATTTACAAATGGATAAACATTTTTTTTAAATCATCTGGAAATATAATGGAAAATTGTATGAACTATGTTGGGTCCGAATTTGAAGTGAATCGGACGAAGAGATTTTGAGCCACGACTTACGCTGTTTCATAAAACATAGTTACGAGAATAAAACTCGACGTAGCGCCCTTCACACAACCGTCATAAGTTGGTAAATTTTTATAATTTCCCCAAAATCTTTGTTGCAAATTAAGGGGTTGCACCTAGTTGGCAGCACCAAATTGGCATTTTGGAGGCTGCTACCTCTGCAGAAGGTTTTCTGTATGGTCCGGGCATCGATGATTCCATTTAGAGGTAATAAATTACATTTTATCTACGTATATACCTGACGTAAAACTATAAACGCGTTTTTCTCCGAATGACTTTTTCAGAATCGGTGACCAAAATATCTCAAAAACAACTGAACCGATCTGCTTCATATTTCATAGAGATTTTTTGTATATCAAAAAGCAGTCCTTAATCGAAGGATTTGTTGTTCAATACATACAGCAACTAAATTCATTTGGTTTTTTGATTTCAGATAATTTGTTCCCGAGCAGGAGTGGTCACTGCGAAGCACATTTTACACAGCGGTCTGTGCAATTTACTATATCTCCGTCGTTTATACATATTTCCCAATAAAAAAATTGCCAAAGATACATAAAATGATACCCTTTACTATGAAAAAAAAGTTAAAAATCTGCATCCAATTTCCAAAAAAAAAAAAAAATCACGAAAACACCTCTTTTTTCCGGCCGTATGGACCGTCGTAATAAAAAAAAAATCATACGTATGGATATGTATATCGTATGAAATTTTAAGCCAAATTTCAAGACCCTTTAAGCAACCCCATGCTTATCCCTATTGTCTCCGACGATATTCCCAAGACACCGGAAACTGGCAAAAATTGCGTTAGTGTTCACATCGTCACCAGAAATTCGCCGTTTTCGCAAATATGAGCTTTTTCGGAGCAACAGGAATCCGGCATTTGTATAGCCATTTCGTAGACGCATATTTTTGTTTACATTATGCAGTAGATCAGTCGTTAGGAAATTCGTAACTGGCTGAAAGTTGTTTATAGCACATCGTACAAGCATAGTTTCGGCTAACGTGATAAGTATTCGTCGTGGCAACTTCCGATGTGCGAGTAGCCGACGTTCCGAGTACGACCCGACGCTTGGCTGTATTGCGGCAGCTCGTCGGCTGCCAACGATCGACGGTCTATGACGGCCCAGCACTGGTGAAACGTGCGAGCGATGCTTGGCTATTAAGCGGCGACGAATTGGCAGCCAACGATCGGAACCCGACTACGGCCCAGAGGTGTCGAAACTCTCGTTCGATCATTGCGTCGACGTTAGGTCCGGTAGTTCGCGCAATGCTGACTACCACGTTTCATCCGACTCTGGTTAATCGTCGCCCGGGTGTAGTTGGCTATCGCTTGTAGCTCCAGAGTTCGGCCGATGCTTGACCGTAAAACAGCAGTTTGTTTGTATTTCCGTTTGAGCTTCGCCTCAACAGCACAATGTAGCGCGCAACGTTGGTAGCATCGACATTTTACAGTAAGGTTAAGTTTCGATGTTTGTAGTATTTCGGTGTAAAAACAATTTTGATAATTGCTGGCATTCATTAAAAATCGATGAGAGCAATAATACCGAATAAGCAAATTGAGAAAACGAGTGAACAGTTCGTTAGATAGTTCCGAGTCTGACTTTGACAAAACGTGTATTTTTTTAATTCTTAGAAAAATATAGGCCGTAGCCCTTCTTCATTAAAAACTAGACAACAAAGAAAAAAATTGAAAAGAAAATAAATAATAATCAATGAATTTGAAAAATGCTCTTTAAATCATATATGAATCTGTTGAAGTGTGCTTCTAATACTTGACAATTACAACGATTTACTTCGCGCCAATTTAAATTTTCGCGCGTTCCAGTCACTGACAGAAAAATTCTATTGATATTAATTAACCGCGTCTATTTGATTTTTGTTCATTTGAATTAACTAGATTTTTCGTGGAATAAAATTTTTCCTATTGCGTTCCATTATTGGAATGATTTATTTTCAATATATTCATTTAATCAAATCAAAATATATTTAATATCGTCCAATAACTAAATATTTTATTTAATCCTAATAAATCTGTAATTCGGTTTCATCTGTTCATAAAACATTTAGTTAAATCCACAAAATGGATCTATTTGATTTTTTTTAAATTTTAGCTAAATATAATTTTTGCAGAGTTAACCATTTTTCTATTTGATTGAGCTAATGGCCTGCCAAAGGGGTGTGTGGGTAGAGAGGTTGGAGAGAGAGGAATTATATATATATATATATATATATATATATATATATATATATATATATATATATGTGTTATGTTTGAGAAATATATAGCGCGTTCTTCGATAAAACTCTCTAATTATCACAATGATATTACCTAATTGATATAGTTTATGTGATACAACAAATACTTATAGGAATTCATTTGGTCTCTTATGCCATATTTGCGACTCAGATGTTACAAACACTCGGTAGCATAGGGGCAGCGTGCCTAGCTATGAATAGGTAGGTTCCAAGTTCGATTCGCATATAGGTGAAATATTTTCATCGATTAAAACCATCTCAGAAGACTAGGGAATGACGAATTACGATCCAAAATTGTTGTCGCAATACTCTCAATTAAGTGCTTCACTTCATTTTAAATTTATGAAATATATATGTATTTCTCAGAGGTACGGGGTCCTTCCCCTTTTACCATCCCCTCCTTTATTCCTTTGATTCCTTCCGACATTCACAAGCCTTCCAGAGTTCCCTACATTCCCCACAGAGTGTTGACCGCAGCCACTCTTTCCTAATGCACCACTGTACCGCATTTGCACGAGGGCCCAGGGAAACTGCGGAAAACCTGGGCCGATACAGGCGACTTGTGTTTATTTTGTTTGAATCAAACGAGCGAAATTCAATTTTTCTTGTATACTCGAATCAACAATATTCATGTTATGAATTGGAACGCTTTTTTCGTTCGCTGCAGACATTGCATTCAAAACTATATAGTTTTATTATTATTAAATATCATTATTATTATAATTATTAAAACTATATAGTTTAGAAATTTTATTTGAATCAAACGAGCGAAATTCAATTTTTCTTGTATACTCGAATCAACAATATTCATGTTATGAATTGGAACGCTTTTTTCGTTCGCTGCAGACATTGCATTCAAAACTATATAGTTTTGAATGCAATGTCTGCAGCGAACGAAAAAAGCGTTCCAATTCATAACATGAATTCAATAGAATATTGATTCGAGTATACAAGAAAAACTGAATTTCGCTCGTTTGATTCAAATAAAATTTCTATTGAGTAAATATGTTATTTTATTGTTTTCACCATATCCGATATTGATTTTTTTAAACAATATATTATTGAAACTATCTAAAAAATTATCGCGAGCAAATTATATAATTTGCTCGCGAAATTTTTTTAGATAGTTTCAATAATACATTGTTTTCGGCTAACAATATATCTTTAGAAAAAAAAAACTTTCAATTTTATCATGTTATTGAAGTCAATAGCGTTTTGTTTGGACTAATGAATCCGATTATTTACACCGACAATTTTACAATTGAATCGACGAAATTTTATTCAATAACACTAATGATATTGGATCAATGATTTTTTTTCTCAGTGTATCCGCCCATGGATTGTATTGATCACGAAGGTACATCAACGAATCTGAACACATGAAAATAGTGGCTGGGCTTCATGGCTTTCTTATTCTAACGGCAGTGAGGCTAATTTTCATCGATGTAATTCGGGGAGAAGATGATTTTCACGCCGTCAATATAGTTAAAGGACCTTGTCTTTTAAGACCATCGTCTCGTATGATGGATCAAGAGATTATTCTAAAAGTATAATTTTTGCCGAATATTTTCGTTTTTGAGCCATTAAAAAATTCGAAAAATTAGCCAAGTTACGGGTCTTTACAGAGATCGCGGCAATCCGAATAACCGACTACCCGCCCTATCCGCCTGTTGTCTATTGAGATTAATTATTATTATTCGGGCTACCTGGAAAACCCCGCCTAAGTGCCCGAAAATCGCAATCCTCAAATATTAATGAGCTCTTTTAGCAAGAAGAAGGTGTGATGTATGACCCTGCAATCGCAGACTGAGGGTAAGTTTGAAGCTTTCATCATGTTTGTGCATGCACCGTTCTTCGAACTTAAATGTTTTTCTCAAAAATATATTTTTTAATTTTTCGGGCCAGATATTTCGAAAACTAATCGACCGATTTATTTCAAATTTAAACCACATGCAGGATATACTGATGTCTATTAATTATACTATGTCCAACTCGATAAGAATATATTAACTATTTTTAACATGTAATTTAAAAAAGTTATTTAAATAAATATATCAATAATAATAACTTCATTGTTTATCAATCTTTTTCAACAAAAAACTGAAACTTGGCAAGACTATGTATTAATTGGTAGTAAAATTCCGACCTCGTCATCCCAATACTCTTATCAGAAAGAATTTTGAAAATCGATCTGTTTTCTGAGCCCCAAGCTTATGCTTCGCCGTTAAGTATTAAATGGAAGGGTCGCTAATGATAGAAACAAAGCAAACAACGTGAATTAGGTAAAAAAGAATTAATATATTAAATAAAACTTCGCAAATATTTTTGTACACTGTTACATCATATTGATATAAAATAGACATTTTTTTTCGTAGTTATGACGATTTTCCAGCGATTCCCGACGATTTTCCAGCGCATAGAGTGTGGGAAAATTTCACTCACTGCCAAAACATAAAGAACAACATGAATCATAGAACAACGATCTATCAAAGTTAAAATAAAGGACAAAGTAATGTTCCTCAAAACACGGTAACAGAGGGCGATCGCAGTAATGAAATAAAACTAGATATAGACTTACTTCATCTTTATCAGTCCCATTTCCTTATCAGCTCTCTACCATTATTACGTAACAGCCTCCATGAGTCCACGTGAAACCTTCCGGGCACGTCTGGACATCCTTTACGTTTTTTGGGGCCATACTTTGCTGTTGCTGGATAGTGTAGACCCCGTATGGCAAGCATTGTACTGACGTGTTGAGCACCACCAAAATGATGGGCAGTGCTACTGACAGGACGAAAAGAGTACTGTACCTACTCGATATCTTCATTTTGATTACCAAAAAAAAAAGGAAATCCAAAGTTAATGCTAAGAACTCGGATTGAGACGCTGTTTTATCGACTTTGTTGAAATACGACTTTTATTGGGACTCTCTAGGCCTATATATACCAAAACGTTTGCGGAAACTGTAATATACTTTTTTTTCCTGCATCGTCGGGGAATATACATTTCTCTAATTATGTGTACATTATTAGGGAAAAAAAGATATGGCTCAGGGAAATGCATGATAAGCGACAAAGTTTCATTGTTGCTGGTTTCGTACGATTTTGATTTCCTCATACGATCGTCACGCGATGTTTATTCTGGGCCAAATTTTACACCTTCATAATCCGTTAAAACGTGTCGTTGCTGGAATACGTGAAGATGGCAGTCTTAATAACTCCGACTTCGAATAATCATAGGCGCAAGTCACATGTATATTCCGCTCAAATGGAAACGTCGTTTGGACAGATAAAGCTAATTTTTTTATCGATTTTCCTCAACCTAGAAATAAAATACAGTTTCACTTAATGTTAATCCAAGGCAGACCCAATATCTGTTTAAGACCAAATTTCATTATAAAGTTCCTTATTTGAATTCAAAAGTGACTTCATTAGCCTCAGACATTATTCTGCCCTTTGAAAATCTCCTAATTTTAGCAGACCTGACTCAATTCTATTTAATTAATCCATAATCGAATGCCTACTAACATTCATCTTCAACCCTATCCCGTGCTATTGCGCGAGGCGCGATAAAAAAGAGGGAATCGAATAATTCGTGTCTCATCCTTTTCGGGTGTGACAGTAGGTAAACATATTGATTTGTCAGGTGTGCCTAATATTTTGTACGACTTTTCTACTACTTTTCCATTTCTAGACAAGGAAGAGTTACGTATTGATAGGCGAGAACGAATAAGAAATGTCAGGGAAATCGTGATGACATTTCCTTTTAGCCGAGCACCGAAAACATTGAAATCGAGTTCTTCGAGCTATATTATTACAATATAGATAAGTAGTAACTACTTACCTATATTGTAATATTGTAAACTTAAACTGCATTAACATAAAGTGAAACTATATTTGATTTCTGGGCTAAGGGAGATCGATCCAAAAACTAGCTTCATTTGCCCAAAAGACGTTCCCATTTGAGCGGAATAATTGGGGCCGGGTTGAAATTCTGAACTTTGAATGATCAGGAACGCTCAAAACGCAGAACCGAATACTACTTCGACAGATCAAAACTCCGAAAGAATTTTCCCCGAAAGATAAAAAATCCGAAAGAATTTTCTCCGAAAGATCAAAACTCCGGAAATCTGAACAGAGCCGGGTTGAAATTCTGAACTTTGAATGATCAGAACGCTCAAAACTCCGAAAGTATATCACCCCGAAAGATCAAAACTCCGAAAGAATTTTACACGAAAGACCAAACTCCGAAAATCTGAACACCGTTAAAATAATTCGGCTATGGAAGTATGAAAGTTTCAAAATTTTCAATAAACCGACGAATTGATTAAAGAATTTTTTTATTAAGAAGCGATTTTCCGTCAGTTTTGAAATTTGTCTAGACAATGTTATACGTACTACATCATTTACAGTCAACTGTGTAAACTTTCACTGGCTTAATCTTGACGAACCGTGTACTTTCGGAACATTAAAATTAGGAATTTTGAACCGTCGGCGCACTCAAAGTTCGAAATTTTAACCCGGCCCTCATGTCAAGAGCATGCCAGCAAAAGTCTACACAGTTGATAGTCCGGGAGGTAGCGTTGCAAATACAAAAGTCATAGTAAGCCGGCTGATGTTGACATCGATAGTTGATCTTATATGACTAATAAGCGAACCGACCGTCAGCTGCCCAAGTAGCGGTGGGTGTGGCGGTGGGAGGTTACGAAAGTGGTAAAAAAAAAATAATAATAAATAATAGTATGCCAGCTGAAACTTTTTTCATAAATCGTTAACATCATACTGAGCTGGAAAAAAATCGTCAGCTGCATCGTGGAGGGGGGGCTATGCGTCAGCTGCTCGCATGAACTTGTATAAAAAATATGTAGAATAAAGTTATAGTACGCCGGATGAAATTTTACTAGGTCATTGCTTAAATATTTGAAAGTACGAAAACAATAATCAGCTGTGTGGGTAGCGGTGGAAAGACCGTCAGCTGACGCAGTAAAGATTTAAAATATTGGAGCATTGCTACTACTCTATCGATCTAACGCTAGAACAAACGATAAATGCGGATGCTGCAAATAAATTGACGGGAATAATGCATACTACGAATTCAATTTCGGCTCGTCAACGTTGGTGTAAAAGCCATAGCATCCGCTCAACTATTATCAGCCATATCATGGAGCAAACAGGATTGAAAAAGTCTCAGGACATTACTGCTGATCTTGAGAAGAGTAGAATAAAAAGAAATTCGTTACAGCTCGAAAATGTTATTACCAATATCAAACAAAATATCAATCCCTTTTCAAATGATTTAGAGAAAAGTTTGTTGTATAATATTTCAACAGGTCAGGCCATACAAGCGAACATTGAACAATTTTTGCTTAATGTAGAGAATCGCGGAAATGAGCTACGTGAACAATTTATTAATGAATGTTCTGAAGATGCAGAGAGATTTGAAATGGCGATAAAAAAGAATAAAATTTTGACTTTCGTGGATGCAGTGCCAAAAAAAAAAATTGCAGTTTCTGGAAAACTGGTAGAAGTTCGCATGCAACGCGACTTATTTGCACAGTTGCTATTAATTTCTTTGGAGCAAACATTAAACATCGATAAAGTTTTGTCGTATCCACTAACGCCAGTTCCCTTGGCTATGTGTCACGCAGATGGGGTGATTTGTAAAACTGATAAATCAGTTTTGCTCAAAATGCTCGAAAAAGAAACGGATAATAACTCACCACAAAGATGTGACGTACTTATTTATGATGGGTTTTTTATGTTCCATGCATTGAAAGACGTTCCGTCTACATTTGGGAATATTTCGAAAAAGCTCATTCAAATGTTCACGAAAAATTCTGCGCGCATTATTGTAATCACATTCGATCGTTATTTTTCGCCGTCGATTAAAGATAACGAACATTTGTTAAGAGGCAGGGTGAGAGGTCAACAATATCGGATAAATGGCCCTGATCAAGTACGCCCAGCTAATTTTGCGAACGAATTGAAGAACATGCATTTCAAAGCTGCCTTAGTGGAATTTCTTTGTGACGACTGGAAAAATAATTATATGGCTAGTTACATAGGTAATAAAACGATCTATGTCAACTCCGAGTTTTGTTACAAATATGAAACACAAAATAATGAAGTTTTAAGAAGCGTCGATCATAGTTTGTCTTGTCCAGCTCACGAAGAAGCCGATACAAAAATTGTATTCCACGTTTGTAAGGTAGATTTCGATGCTCACGTTACGATAAGATGCTCAGACACGGATATTTTTATTATAATGCTCGCCAATATGAATGCAATTCAAAACGATCTGAAAATTACAATGCACATTGGTTCCGGGAATTTCCAAAGATTCGTTAATATTACGAAATTGTACGAAAAATTGGGAACCGATTTGTGCTCTGCGTTGCCGGGATTCCATGCGCTCACAGGCTGCGATTTCAACCCTGCATTCTACCGAAAAGGGAAAAACAAGCCTTTACAATTGTTGCGAAAATCTCAGTCATATATGCGAGCATTAAGCGATATTACAAATATTCCGAATTGTACTATAGACGAGGTCTTCATGACGATTGAAGAATTTGTTTGTCGTCTGTACGGATTCAAAGGGATAAACGATGTCAACGCTACACGAGTTGCTACGTTCGTAAAAAAATATCAAATTAATGAGAAGATCGATATGCTTAAGTGGAAAAACCGTATCGATGGGGCGATCTTTCCACCGTGTAAATCGGAGCTACGCCAGCATTTACTGCGCACGTCGTACATCGCGCACCTTTGGAGCCATGCTCACCTCAGAGACCCTTCTCAATTATCTCCCACTGACTGGGGATGGGAAGAAAAAGAACAAAAATACGTCTTCAAATGGTTCGAGGGAGATCAAGTACCCCCATCAGTCACCAGTATAACGGATACCAGCAAAAATATTGCCGGTATGGAATTTTTGTCGGTGACACTTTCTTTGAGCTTGTATATTTTTGGAAGCCTAATTTTGATGATTAACGTGTTCATTTACAGATGATAGAGAAGAGGGTCGAGCTGAAGAAACCGAACAAGACGAAGAGAACGATCTAGAACAAAACAGTTCTGATGACGATTCATCAGAGAACGGTTGGGATAGTGATACCATTGATGACGAATAGATCTGCAAAGATATCAATTCTCTATTTCTATTTTTATTTTTTTTATTTCACCTTTATATTAGTTCATTTTATTTCCATTTGACACTCTGTATTATTTCGTATTATGCATTTCTTTAATATATATATAAAATAAAACATGACGAAAACATAAAATGTTCGTACTGCTCGAATAATCTGTCTCTTTACAGCGTCAGCTGACGGTCTTTCCACCGCTACACACGCAGCTGATCGTTGTTTTCGTACTTCTAATTATTTAAATAATTACGTAGTTACATTTCAGCCGGCGTACTATACATTTATTTTACGTATTTTTTTACTAGTTCATGCGAGCAGCTGACATATAGTCCCCCCTCCACGATGCAGCTGACGATTTTTTTTCAGTTCAGAATGATATCAACTATTTATGGAAAAAGTTTCAGCCAGCATACTTTTACTTACTTTTTTTTTTTTTAACCACTTCCTCAACCTTCCAAGCCCACACCCACCGCGGGTGCGTCAGCTGACGCTTGGTTCACTTGTTAGTCATTCGAGATCTATTGAAAATTATGGCAATCGATCGGCGTAAAATCACTAGCTAAAATGCAACGCTACCTCCCGGACTATGACTGTAAATGATGTAGCACGTATAACATTGTCTAGACTAATTTAAAAATGGACTCGAAAACACTTCTTAATTATAAAAAATTCTGGAAATAATTAGTCGATTTATTGAGTATTTTGAAACTTTTGAAACTTCCATAGCCGAATTATTTCGACGGTGTTTAGATTTTCGTGTAAAATTCTTTCGGAATTTTGAGCGTTCTGACCATTCAAAGTTCGGAATTTCAACCCGGCCCCATCTTGAATATCGGAACATTAAAATTCGGAATTTTAAACCATCGGAGCATTCAAAATTCGAAATTTTAACCCGGCCCCGAATAATTAAACCACAGATGCGATTTGCGCCTATGATTATTCGAAGTCGGAGTTCTTAATACTCCCGTCTTTACGTATTCCAGCGACGACACATTTTTACGAATTATAAAGGTGCAAAGCAAATATGTGGCCCAGAATAAACAGCGTGTGACGATCATATTAGGCCGGGTGCGCACTACGCAGTTCTATCGAGGCGTTTTTCCCGGATCGTTTGCATAGTTTAAGGCGGGATATACATTTACGACGATCAAAAAAACGATTTCTTTTTGTTCTTCTTTAAGGCGAGAAATCCCTTTAGAATTTTCAAAAAATCGATTTAAAAAAACTTATTTCGAAAGTATGATACCCAAAGAAAATACTGACCAAAGGAAAACTTGAAATATTGAATATTTGCGGAGTTGTCGCATATAGTTTACACTGTAAAAAATTTCTGTATAAAAATTAATATACAAGTGTAGGAAGTTTTTATGCGGATACCGCTTATGAAATTTCAGATATGATTTTGAAATTCCAAAACAGGTTATTTTAAAAATGAAAGTGTAGTTCCGTAATATTAATATACTTGTGCGTTTGAAAAATAATGCACGTGTAAAGATATAATCACATCCAAGTATATTGAAATCAAGAACCATTTGCTGATATCAAAATACGAGTGTATATTAAGTTTAAGGGCGGGGTAAAGTATTAAAATTTTTTTTTTCATTTTTTAAATGAATGCATAATATATCACAAATATTGTGTTAAAATTTCAAGTCGGTCGGAGTAAAACTGACGAAGTTATGAGTATTTGAGCGTCTATTGCTCCATGCCGGGTTTTATACCTGGGCAGCAGCTGCGCGGCGCGCTATTGTATTTTTCGACCCCGAATAAATTTCTTGATAAACGGGCCTGTTTCGGTCCCATTATGTATATTCGAGGCATGGTGTATATTAGGATACACATTAGTCTGTACATCAGTTGACCGCTGTATGCCGTTTGCGAATTAGTAGAGCAGAGGAGCAAGCGGCGCACGACAGTAAAGAAGAAAGAGTTTTGCGTAGACAAACGCAAAAAGATGCTCTCGATCATCTTGATGGCCTCTTGCTCTACGGACCTGGCATCGACGACTTTGAGTGAGTATAAGAAAATTATCGAGCTTTATTTTGAATTTTTAAAAATTCAAAGATAATTGAAAAATCTGAAAAAATTCATACGTATTCAGAAAAATGAACGAATCAAGAAAAAAAATTGGGTTGCGGGGAAATTTGTTGACTAATTTTTTTTTTCATCATTTTGTTAATAACATTTTGGAATTATTATTATGCAAAATTAATCTTTTGAGTACCTTTAATATGCATGCATTTTCTCAGATTTTTATGCAATCGAGAAGTGTTCTCAAACTTATGTGCAATGAGCGCTAAGCGACCAAACTCTTCTGCGTTTTTCAAACCGTTTTTCTGAGACTTGTCATATTTGAAGTCCGTGTGCACGATAACTCAAAATCTACTGGACCAATGGCTTTGCAATTTTGCACAGTACTTCTTCACATAATTCACCAGGTATTGTCGAGAGCTTTTTTGTTTTTTTTTAATAATTACTAATTTTTCAACAACAAATTAGCCGATTTTTTTTAGCGAAAATCGGGTTTTTGGCTCCCAAGTGCTACGAAAAATCGAAAAATCGAAAAAAAAAAATCCTCCCGTCATTACCTCGAGAACGTTTGTTATGCCGATCAAAAATCAAGTTGAACGTATTTAAAGATGCATTTTGTTAAACCAACTAAATTTTAGTTAGATGAACGGATTTTTTTTTCAGTGTACTTCTAATGTATATCAACGTGATACCATGACGTAAGTAAGCATATACATTTGTCGAGTGTGAGTAATATATGCCTATTTTTTATTCCTAATCTAATCTACAATATAGAACATCGCTTTATTTCGCATTTTCTTCTTCACCAGAGCCCTCACATCTTATTATACGGAGCTTTATATCATTGAGTATTGACAAGTTAGGAGCTCCTAGACGTCATGAATCCATGTGTCAATAGCCAATGTCAAGATAACGAAGAGTTCCTTATTGATTGGTGAGAATAAACATGATTCTAGCTGTAAGGTAATTTGTGATGAAGTTCTTTTTTAGCTGAGCACCGAAAACATAAAAATCGAGTTCACCGAGCACGGGATTACTACTTACCGATATTGTAATATTGCGTAGCTGATAAGTCGCCCGACAGGAAACTTGAACTGTCTTCGATGCGAAATGAAAAAATAATTGGACAAAACTTGGCTCTGTCCGTCCAAAAGACTTGGCCATCTGAGCGGAATAATCCGATTGGATATGTGTAATGTTATGATCCTCCGAATGTGGCACTGTTTAAGCAACTTAATGTGTTACTTAATTGGAGCGTCCCTTATACTCCGTATTATTGATAGGAGAATATTGATTAAAAACATATTCACGTTGCGTGTTTTTATGAAGGAATTCCGAGACGACATACAAAAACCTAATTTCCGGTCGCTACAAAAGTGTACAATAGTACGAATGTGTCAGATTATTAAAAATAACCCGATTTACATAATTAATACTTGTAGTAATCCAATGCTCTCAGAAAAAATACGCTTATTGACCTACTTTTTATGTAATATCAAGTTTAATTTGAACGATAAAGAGACGTGACAGCGAGGCAACAGCTGACTGCAGTCCTAACCTCATCTCACTCATTCGAATTTACACGCATATTTCATTTTTAACCGACATATTTCGCCGACACAAATTTTCCACGCTTTTTACCAGTCGGTGCCCGAATACAATGCTTTATATTTCCTGTACCTGACACTGTTTTGACAGATCGACGTTGAAAAGCATGGAGGTTAAACTCGCCTGTTTGTGTAAAAAGAGACGGAGATAAAACCAATGTTGCCAAATATCAAACCTAGATTTACTGCGGAAATCGTTGGAATAACTATTTTTCATTTTTCTAATTAAATGTGAACATTCATTAAACAGTTTACGCATCGAAAATTTTAGTTAATACATTTTTTCTTCCATATGTTAAAAATATAAATGGTTCAAGTCTCAAGTATGATCAGTGGTATGACTAGTGTGAAGCGACAGGATTACCTTGAGGATATACATTTTTTGTCGCGAATCGGTCAATACATAAGTCTTTTATGTTAGCGTAATTTCCAAGCAGTGGTTGGCGCCGCCGCACGAGTTCGGATTCGTAATTCGAGGGTAACTGGTTCGAGTCCACGTGCGGAAACTTATTTTTTCTTCAGCTTCTATTCCATTTTTACGACACTTACGCAGCAAATGCACCGAAATAATACAAACTGCATCGTATTTTATTTATATTTTCACAAAAGGCTTTCTTGGAAAATTAAGTATTAAAAAATGCACTGGAAAGAAAAAGTTTGGACTAAAGCTATCTATAATCTGGAAGAAATAAAAAAAACTTTAATAGTTTCCTGATATTCTAAGAATAAATGTTTATGTATGAAAAAAATTCCGCTTTATTTTGTCTTTGCCTAGAAATGTCTTGAAAATTATCATTTCTGAACATAGTTATCAAATCAAGAATAAGTAATTTTTACTAATTAAGAGAATAATAACAAATAATATTCGTTGTTAATTATCCTAACCGAGTAATTTGAGGTTCGCTATTAAATACATTAATAGGTTCATAACGGTACTGTGAATCCTCATATTCACGATACCAAGGGTTAGCCCGATAATTAGTCGAATGAGACCTTTTTTTTCAGCTTAGCAGATATTAATGATGTATTGAAAAATGATCGGAAGTTTTCTATAAGCGTAATGGAATTAGCCCATAAAACACATCGATTTTCCGTTTTTTTTCCCTCTAAAATACAGTACTGCGGATCGTATCCAAACACTTAGGATGATCAGTAAAGGTATTATAAACTTCCAGAAAAATTTCAGCTCAGTGAAGCGGTGGTAACATTTTGCCCTAACCCATTGATTTTCAAAGTGGGAGGCGTGATGAAATGTAAATGAGGGGGGGGGGGGGGTGGGGTGGCCAGGCGGGCGGTTAGTGAAAAAGGTTTCTTGAAGTTAAGGTTGTTGCTTGAAAATATTGGAGTCAATAGATATTAATGAAAATTTTACTAATTTTTATGGTATATTTTATGAATATACTGGCAAAAGGAGAATGGAGGTTTCCGCACTCGTTTATTAAATATTAAATTTCATCAATGCGACCAATCTCTACTTGGTCGCATTGGTTGTATGTTCAGTTTGTCGCGTATACCTCCCGCATTTATGAAGAAAGCGACCGAAAAAATAAATATAGTGTGCAGGATAGCGTACAGAACAATATTACCGAAAAACAATAGAGAGGTTACCGATCTAATTAATGGAAGTTAATGAAAAATATGCGACCAGTTTAGCAAAAAGTGAGGGTTGAGGAGGAGTATGTATTAAAATGTGGCAACGTCGGAACTATGGGAGTAGCAGAACCAATCGCAAACCTAGCGCACCATTTTAAAATCCGTTAAAGTCGATTATGTCTAATGGGGACTTATTCATTTTTTTATTATGAAGTAATCCTTTTTTTCTCGCTTCTTTGCGGCGCACTTCCTGGACTATTTGATGCTTCCTTTTGCTCTCCCATAACTTCTAAAAACGCCGACCGGCACGAAACGCGAGTCACACAGCCGCGACCGAATTAGCCCGACTCGAATTACGACAAAACCGTGCGACGGTCAAAGCTCGTATCTATTTTAAGAGGTGAGATGCAGTCATAAAAATTGATTGTTTAAAACGTTTTCTTGAAGTATGATGTTTCGAAAATATTTCCTGAAAATTTCAAGTCAATCCGATGAATAGTTTCCGGGGTATCCCACAATTAGTGAAGGGGCGTCGGTTCCCCATTGCACGTAGCGGCTGACAAACGCGCAAACGATAATACCCGGGAAGGCAGAATGCTTCGAAGACAACAACAAATTGATATTTTTAAAGCTTCCACATCGGCAGAAGCCCTATTGTATGGGCCAGGAATTGATGATTCGATGTAAGTAATTTTTTAATTAGTATTTCTATACATAAATCAAGTGTATAATTGGAAAACACTTTCAGGAATTTTCAAAAATGTATTACTCAAAAACTATGAACTTTAGCAACATTTTATAAAGAATAATTTAGTTTTAAAATTGCCTAAAATATTTAAAAAATAATAATTCATCCCGAAAAACTTTAATTTTTTAAAAAATTGTTGTAACAATTGGCTATAAACAATTGAATGCTCGATATTTCGGCAAAAAATTCCGATATTCGGATTCAGCGCATCAAAAAATACATAAAAAAAGTTTAACTTCATCCATCGAGCTCAAAATGTTACGAACATATAATACCGTATCCACATCGAAAAAGGAAGGATTTTCATTTTTGTTGAGAAATTCTATTTTTTTAACAATAAACGAGCGATTTTTTGGTCGAAAATCGAAATTTATCTGTGAGAAGCAGCCATTTTGTTAATTTAAAAAAAAGCTTCGATTAAGGACTAGATTTATTATTAAACTAATGATTTTTTTTGGTTTTGTGATTTCAGATGATCCAGTAAAATGTTATGATGGTCACCGCGAAGCACTACATGTCGAAGCGGTTCCGACAAAGATGGCGATATTGTTATAAACAATCAATATTTTTCTTTGAAAATTTGTACAAGTCAAGTTGAAATACAACATAGAAAGTCTGTGTAATCACTTTTGTAAAACAAACTTAATTACTATTAAAAAAAAACATTTTCATTTTAATTATTGGGGGAGCATGGTATAAAAAACTTTGGAAACCCTTGCCCTAATCCCATAACAACCCTAATGGTGCGTTGGGATTGTATCGCGGAATCCAGGAACGCCACGTAGCCATCAACAGCTGCGTTTAATTGTCGATCCTTGTTTATTCAGGTTGATCTATTCTCCTTATCATTTACGCACAACGAAAGACGTCATTTGCGAGATAAAGAATTTGTCTCAATATGATAAACCTCGCAAGGTTCTGGAGTAGCGTTTTAGAATAAATAGGCTTGACGGAAGAAAAGACGATGGAGTAGTTCTTCAACAAGTTGACAGGGGACCGTATTTGTCCGAGTTATTAGTACTAAATTCGGATTGTCCATTCTCCCTATATCGATATGGGAATAACGAGGGGTTACAGCGCTCTCTTCATTCTATTCATAGCAGTGCTTGTTGTGTATGGGGTGCTAAATACGTCGGTACATTGTCAGCTATTGGAGACGTTTGACGCGAGGGCGGCGAAAATTGGATTGCATGGTCAAACGGGTTATCAAATGCCGACGTGCCCAGAAGGTTTCCAGTGGATCCATAACGGCTGTTATGTAGTAATGATAGAGAGTTAATACGGACGATTTCGCTGCTGCTGTTAATGTGAGGCCAAACTCAATGTTATCTCCATTACACCGACCGAAACCTGGAAACTTTATTGGGGGGAGGTTGTTTCAAGTTATAATTAAGTTTGATACAACCGTCGCTTTATTATTCATACTTTTTTTTTTATTTCATTGCAGCGATCTGGATCATGCCAACGCATCTTCTCCGGAAAGCGGCGAAATCATATGAACAAAACCAATTTCTTATTGTATATCAAGATGATGTAATGTTTTTATGATATATAAATATCCTAATTTACGACCTTTGCCTTCGCTGTGTTGCACTTTTTTACCTTCCGCCGTAGTGTCTCGACAAGTTGAGAGGTTTCGCGTAACATTTGAATATCTGGATATATTGATGATCTCAGCCGATACCAAGTTAACTGATATAAAAAATGACGGTTTACATGCTAGTTGAGAAAAAACAGACATCATTGCAACTGTAATGAAATTCGTTTATGCGTTTTCTTTTAGCTGAGCACCTCAACCATGGAAATCATGTTCCCCAAGCACGTACAAACGACTTGGCCATATTATCATTATCATGCACCTCATAACTAATAATCAACAAGAAATTTAAACTGTATTCCAAATAAAGGATGAGCTGTATTGATTTTTTTAAATTGTTAGCCATCTCTATAATATTGGTCGATTCAACGATATAATATCAAAACACCGAAGAGTTACATATTGATCGGCAAAAACAAACATGATTGGGACTGTCAGGGAATCGTGATGACATTCCCTTTCAGACGAGCACCGAAAACATTATAACCGAGTTCTTCGAGCACGCAGTAACTAATTACTGATATTGTAATATTACGCAGCTGATAATTAACGACCGGCAGGAGATTTAAACTGCATTTAATACGAAATAACAAATTAAGGGGCCAGTTCATTTAAATTTTTTTTTTAAATCGAAAGCAAGCCAGGCTTGAAGAAATCGACGATGATGAGCAATCAGAAGGGATTTTATACGGCGCAGGAATTGCCGATTGAGTTTAGGTAAGAGTTTTTCATAGCATAAACTTCAAACTCGTTTTTCTCGATACAACGTTTTCAAAATCTAGCTCCATCGTATCGCTAAAACTAATAAACCGATTCTCTTGAAATTTGAACCACATATTCTAAACATGATTCGCAACAAGATGACCCTCGATGGTTTTAAAATTTTGATTTTTACTCTTTTTTGCGAAAAACTGCGAAAAACGCGTTTTTTTTACTTTTTTCGTTTTTCATCTACCATTTTTTTATTTTTTGATAAAACTTTATATCCGAGGCTTATTTTGTAGCTGGTGTCATACTGAATCTAATGGACTTTGATTTTTTTTTTCAGACAAGCCGTTGCCGAGTTGTGATGGAGCTACCTGGCCCACCTATTTTTGAAACATTACGTTAAACTATAGTTTTTGTACTTAAAAATGAATAAAAATGAATTGAATTTTTTTAAAATGTATTTCAAGACTTTATTTGTCAAGCCCAACAACTGTTATATTCATGTCTTTTATAAAATCCTCAAAAAAAAATCGCGAAAATAGCCTTTTTCGTGGCTCCAAAGTGGACTGGCCCCTTAATTCGAAAAAACGTGGCTCTCGTCGTTCAAAAGACTTACCCATCTGACACGGAATATCACTCAAAAAGGATATTGGGGCTACTGTGGATTAACATTAAGTGAAGCTATATTCGATCCCTAAGCTAAGGGAAATCGATAAAAAAATCACCTCTATTTGTTTAAAAGACTTTTCCATTTGAGCGGAATAATTAAACCACACATGTGAATTGCGCTTATGATTATTCGAAGTCGGGCTTATTAATATCGTCTTTACGTATTCCAGTGACCACACATTTTAACGAAGTATAAAGGTGTAAAGCAAAAATGTGGCCCAGAATAAATAACGCGAAATGAGCCAGCACGCAGCCAGTAACGATAAAACTTCAACTCTTATCATGCAATTCATTAAGCCGTATCTTTCCTTTCTTAATAATGTAAAATTCATGAGAGGAACGCTTTGTCTCCGATGATACTGAAAAGAAGTATATAGAAGTATCCACAAACGTTTTGGTATATATGGGCGTAGAGAGTCCCAATGAAAGTCATATTTCAACACAGTCGATACAGAAGCGTCTGAGTCCGAGTTATTAGCATTAAATTTGCATTCGCCTTTTTCTTTTTGGTTATCGAAATGCAGACATCGAGTAGGTGCAGTTCTCTCTTCGTTCTGTCGGTAGTACTACTCATAATTTTGGTGGTCCTCAATACGTCGGTACATTGCTTGCCATACTGGGGCCACACTCGCCAAGAACACCAGGGATGGGAAAAGGAAAACCAGGCGTGCCCTGAAGGTTTCACGTGGACTCGTGGAGACTGTTACGTAATAATGATAGAGAGCTGATAAGGAAATAAGGCCGGCTAAGGACTAAGTAAGTCCATATTTAGTTTGATTCCCTTACTGCGAACGCGCTCTGCGACCGTGATTTCGGGGACATTGCTTTATCCTTTAGTTTAACTTTCACAGATCGTCGTTTTATGATCCAGGATGTTCTTTTTTGCAGTGACTAAACTGGTCGCACACCGTAAGCGCTTGAAAATCGCCGGATCGCGATTACAAAACGAAATTTTTTTTTTATATCAATATGATATCATAACGTACGAAATATTAGTGAAGTTTTTAAAATATATTAATATTTTTTACCTAAATAAGGTTATTCGCGATTTTTCTATCTTGCATTTTCTGTCACTAGCGATCCTTCCATTCAATACTTCAGGCCTTAGGCCACAGTAACGGGTATAAATTCAAGTGCGAATTTAACAATTTTTTTCGTATGAAAAATTGATTCACTCATAAAATTAATTACATATCTATTTAGTATGAATATCAAGCTGTTAGAAAAAATATATATATATTTTTTTTTCGATGTACAAAATGGCCGACTACTAATAGTTTTTTTGTTATCTTTTTTTTGAGGCGCTCCGCGGCGTGACAATTAGCATCCACAAATTTTTACCTAGAACAAAAAACAAAAATAGAGAGAGAAGTAAGTACGGAATTTAAAAATATTGTTTTATTCAAAAGTTGTAGGCATTGGAACTTAAGAAATGAATATTCAGTGAAAAATTTCGTTATAACTGCTCATAAACTGCTCATGAAATGAAAAGTTTTCGATTAATCAGAAATTCCGTACGTACTTCTCTGCGAAATGCAATTAGGGACATAACTTTTAAATTTGAAGTAAATCGAGTGAAAATTGTTGAAGTTATTTGACACGCAAATTGGAAAAAAGCTGTTTCGAGAAGTTTCGACTAGTCGGCCATTTTGTACATAAAAAACAATAAATATATATTTTCTAACAGCTCGATATTCATGCTAAATAGATGTGCAATTGATTTTATGAGTAAATGACTTTTTCATACGAAAAAAATGGTTTAATTCGCACATGATTTTATACCCATTACTGTGACCTAAGGCCTATAGCTAAGGAGATAGCTAATTTACTGATTCCCAGTGTTCTCCTAAATGGTTGATTTTTTAAAAAACGAAAAGAAACACCTTCCACTCTGTTGAACGACGAACAACTCTTTTCTCTTCGTTTGCTCGAAATGTGGTCCGCCTGAGAGAGAACTTGGCAGTAGGATTTTTACCGACCGAATATGTGGGCTAGTCCGCTTTGAAAATGTCAAAAAATCGATTTTTTTACTGCTTTCGAAAGTACATACATTGAGAAATATTGTTTCAAAATTTTATGAAAAACCGAGCTCTCTGAGTATTTTTTTGACCTGAATGTCAGGACCTCATTTCGTCTACCTGAGCGTATAGCACGCTCGGCCGAACTTCAAACGCGTTTTTTGTCGAAACAACGTTTTCAAAATCTAGCTCCATCGTATCTCTGAAACTAATAAACCGATTCTCTTGAAATTTGAACCACATATTGTAAACATGATTCGCAACAAGATGACCCTCGATGGTTTTAAAATTTTGATTCTTACTCTGTTTTTGCGAAAAACTGCGAGAAAAACTGGTTTTTTTCGTTTTCCATCTGCCATTTTTTTATTTTTTGATAAAACTTTATTTCCCAGAATCATTTTGTAGCTGGTGTCATACTGAATCTAATGGACTTTGATTTTTTTGTTTCAGAAAAGCCGTTGCCGAGTTGTGATGGAGCTACCCACGTATTTTTGAAATATTACGTTAAACTATAGTCTTTGTACTTAAAAATGATTAAAAACTAATTAATTTGTTTTAAAGTATTTCCAGACTTTATTTATCAAGCCCAACAACTTTTATATTGGTGTCTTTTATAAAATCCTCAAAGAAAAATCGCGAAAATAGCCTTTTTTCGTGGCTCCAAAGTGCCACGTGCCAGGAAATGTCGACGCGGCCTTCCGTTTCGTCGGTAGCGCAGATCTCGCAATTTTTAACTACGAGTCACTACCGACGGACGGCGCAGCGCGCGCGTGTGTGTTCGCTACGCCGGCCGCGTACAAAAAAAGTAACCTTCTCGCCCGCGGTTCGGTCGTACGCAAACACTCTATGTGCGTGTATCGCACAATACTCACATTTATGCATAGCGACCATAGTACGCAAAAACTCTACGTGTGTGTATCGCACAATACCCACATTTATGCATAGCGACCATAGTACGCTTGTATCCGAAGCATGCGCTTGCTCGGCAGGAGAGCGGCTAAACTTTGTTACATTTAACGTTGCATATGTGAGTGGCCTCGAATGGATATCTTTTGCCAACGACGGTCATCGGTGTAAATTCCATTACGGTTGAATTTTCTAGCAAACGGGGTGTTTGCTGTAGACTCGTATTGTGGAAGGGTGCTGGCATTTTCCTATCCTTTTTCAATCAATTTAAACAAATAAACTCGAGGACTATTGGAAATCTCGATGCCGCTTATCGTCGAAAAATTCGATCTCTGCCAAAATCTCGAGACTCACTCTACAAAAGAGTTGTAAAAATGTTCAATGCTCATTGTTTAAACGGATGCGTTCGACATTTTTCTCTCTGCCATAGCTTATCTTCGGTAGGTTGTCTGCGGCCGACCAATCTCGCGAGCGAACCAGATCGACCGAGTCTCACTCTGCGAAAGAGTAGTAGCATTTTACAATTAGTGCTAAAAAAAAAATACGTTTAGCATTTTTGTTCTCTCTGCCGGGATTTACTTATCTTCGGAAGGTTTCTCAAAGGATCGAATATTCTAGCAATGACGATCGCAGGCGTCTCGCTCTACAGAAGAGCGGTGAAATTTTATGATCGCGAATTGTTTAAAGGAGGACACCGTTGTTAAATTTTGAAGAATCGTTTTTTCTTAAATAATTTAGAATCACAAAAAATATAATGCATATTCGTTTATAACTTTTAAAAAACAGTTTTAAAGTGATTTTCGAACTATTTTTTAGAGGACTCTCCGGCCCTGAAAAGCGTCTTCGGAAATGCCATGCTGGTAGGCGCAGTTCTCAACTCTTGTAAGCCTATTATTTGTGGAGACAAAGTTGCTTTTACGAGCGCTTTTTTCGATTGATTCAAAAAATAAAATAAAAAATCAAAGAAACAGAATATTTCTTCAATTTTTAATAGTGTTTTTTGAAGCGCTGTATCAATGTGGAAAATGGTCGTATCGAAAAGAAAAAAGGGTATTTTTAAGCTTCAAGTTTCTAGTTTCGAGATCTTTTGGCAAAAAAATGTTGTGAGCTACGGTTATCGCGTAATCATAAAAAATAACTAGGGAACTTTTTTTCCAAATTATTTTGTTTTTTTTAGGGTCGAGTTAGCTTGTTTATTTAGCTTCAAATTGGTTTTTTGGTCTCTCGAGGTAAACGTTTTGCTAAGATATCCGACTTTGAATGAAAAAAGATTCTTTTGTCTTCGATCATCTATATCTCAGCAACCAATGATCGCACAGGGAATTAAAGGGCAGCTTTGAAAACTTTTTATTGATTTCACCTTTCATTGATTTTTGAGAAAAAAAAACATCTTTTTCTTCAGTAATATTTATTTGAAAAAGGACAAAAAAATACTTTTGATGGTTTTTCGGTAAAGCTACTACTGCTTTACAAATATTGATGGAAATACTAATATTGCCAGGTTCTTTTTCTGCTTAATGTACATGTACATTTTCCCCAATAGTCCTGTAATTTTTTTAATTGATCCATCGAACCATTTTTTCGGACCGATTGGTCAAAGTTTTAGAAAACAGAGGAACGTGAGGAACAAAGGAAAGTATATTGTTCCTAAACATAGTGCAATCATTTCGCAACATTGCACTAATTACGTGTTAAATGTAAGAAAACAAAATTCGAAAAATATCAATTTGTAAATTTTCTTTGTAGAACATTTCAGGAAACTATACTGACTCATTTTTGACACGATAATTCGACTCATCTTTAATTGCATTAATTAAAAGTTGATACTCCCAAGCTGTATCACTAATCGATCTGAGAACAGGGCTATTGGGGGTACATTAAGCTGAAAAAGCGCGGCAACATTAGTCTTGCTATCAATATTTGTACAGTAGTAGTAGATTTACTGAAAAACCATGAATAGTGTATTACGACCCTAGGCCCGAAAGTTGGATTTCCTGGCATGTGCGATATAAAGGCCGAGGCGAAGCCGAGGCCTTCATATCGCACATACCAGGGCATCCAACATTTGGGCCGTGGGTTGTATACTATTTTTCTTGATCCCGTAGCCGAAAGTACGCTCCTAATTAATGTATGTAATTCCGTGCAATTAATGCTGTCATTCGTGCTGTCAGCTGTCATCTGTCGGCTGTCAGCGGGCCATCTCGTGAAATGCAATGAAGCTGTCATTCTCGCAGGGAGGCGAGCGGAGGGGGGGGGGGGTGCCCGCCCGACTTTTGCAAGACCGAGGCGAAGCCGAGGTTTTGCTGGTCGGGGCGGGCATTAAAAACATCAAGATGAAATAAAACCAACATTATTAACATAAACATCAAATCAACGAACCAAGAACCTTCTGATGAGGATTCTTCCATTTTTTTTTTTTTTGACACGAACGAAATTCTTCGCGAGACCACGACACGACTTTGACAGGAGCGAGCACAAGATAAAAGAATAACGTGCATATGTAAATATCGCCGGCCGCGAAAATCCTGTCAGAGCGAGCGGTCGTCAGCCGGCCACGAAAAATGCTCTTCCCGGCCTGAAATGCGGCCGGAAAGTGCGTACTTTCGGCTAGGGGAGCAAGAAAAAGTATTTTTTTGTCCTTCTTTCAAATTAATGTTAAGGGTGAAAAAAATTCTAAAAAACCAACTAACGGGGCTGGTAAAAAATGTATTCAAGTTTTCAAAGCTGCCCTTTAATTCCCGTTGCGATCATTTGTTGCTGAGATATCGATGACACGGATCTTTTTCCATTCAAAATCGGATATCTCACAAGGGGACAGTACGGCAGTCGGATTTTTGTAATTTTTCGTACTCATGGTACGTGAAGTTCAGAGCTCGAATATTAATATCCCAAAGCAGTTCGACGCCATATTCAGAAATTTTCGAAAAAATTGACTTTGAAGTTTTCGAGCGCACTCTTATCCCACAAAGATGCAACGATATTCGAACCGGGCTCGTGGCGTACTCGGTAGCGCTCGAGTCTAGTTATCGCGGGGTCGCTGGTTCGAGTCTCACTTCGAATTTTTTTTTTTTTTTTTCATTTTTTTAAAATGAAAAAACGCAAGTCATGTTTTTAATTATCTCTTGATTATAAACATACATTTTCAAGTATCAATATTTATAACCAACAACATTTTTAGGATGAAAATTAAAAACGTCGGGTAAGGAATTGAATACTTTATTATTCGGTCTGTATTCGTTCGTTTTATACATCTATTCACATATTTCAACATTTATTCTTCTATTTATATTCCTATTTATCTACAAGGGAGTTTATGAAAATATTATTACTGGATATTTTTACGTCGCCTATTCGCAATTTCAAGCAAGAGATAATCAAAAATAAGACTTGCATTTATCATTGACAATTATAATTACATATATGTGAATTAGCATAGATTTTATGATTTTTATCCCGGGATTATGTATTTATTTTTTTATAAATAATCACCTATTGTTATATATAAATAATATATGATCATATATGAGAAAATATATAATTATGTATAACTATAATGAATTTTGTACATAAATAACGAAGTGAAAAAAAATTTCGAAGTGAGACTCGAACCAGCGACCCTGCGATTACTAGACTCGAGCGCTACCGGGTACGCCACGAGCCCGGTTCGAATATCGTTGCATCTTTGTGGGATAAGAGTGCGCTCGAAAACTTCAAAGTCAATTTTCTCGAAAATTTCTGAATATGGCGTCGAACTGCTTTGGGATATTAATATTCCAGCTCTGAACTTCACGTACCATGAGTACGAAAAATTACAAAAATCCGACTGCCGTACTGTCCCCTTGTCAGCAAAAATTGACGTCGAGAGACAAAAAAACCAAATTGAAGCTGAATAAACAAGCTAACTGACCTATACATTGAGTTAACCGAAAAAAAATCCCTAGCCCGTGGACCCTTAAAAAAATAATAAATTAGAAATTTTTTTCTTCCGCTATTTCTTATGATTGTGCGATAACCGTAGCTCACAAAAAAGTTTGATAAAAGATTTCGAAATTAGAACCTTAAAGATTCAAAAGGCTTTTCTTCCATCTCGATGAGACAGCGCTTCAAAAAACACTAAAAAAAATAAAGAAACTTTCTGTTCCTTTAATTTTTGGAGTAGTATATAAAATGTACGGTCGAAAACGCGAACTTTTTTTCAAACTCGATTCTATTATCTAAATTATTTTTTAATTTCCCCCCGTACTTGACTGCTAAAACTAACATAATTAACGAAAATATTCTACTCTTAGTTCCAGAAATAAATTTACGATAGTTCTACTGCGTTCCGCGGAGAGGGTCGGAGGTTGACGTTTATATCGTTGGATCGCAACGAAAATTAATATTTGTGAATTCCTTTCAATTGTTTGGCAAACTTTGCTTACAAAAATCCTCCAATCATTTTTTAATATATTTACTTAGCGATCTACAATATAAATCTGTGAAAAAAAGATTTTTTATAACAATAAAAATATGGAAAATAAAATGTAATTAAGAGCTTTCGTTGCGTTTCAACAGCATGGAGAGAGTTGACTGAAAACCGGTAGTGTTGTAGCGGCTCGTGCATCGCCATTTTCTATTCTTTTGATAAATAAACTTTTTTTACATACTTCAATATATACATAATAAAGCCTAAAAGTTCTTTTGGCCATGTATTTGCATTGCATTTTTTTAAATGCCAAAGAAAACGGTCGAAAATGGGCAGTGGCAGTGGTGTCTTCCTTCCTTGCCATGCTGGATCATTTTTGACCCGGACAAATTTGAAATAAAATGTTCACGTTCCCAAAATAAAAATGTTTCAATAATTTTTTTCAACACTTCAATTTTGGACTTTCCGAGTTGCTAAAGACTTGCCCTGTGGTAGGATGGTGACATCTGATCATCCTTTTTAATAACTTTAGACAAATTAATAACTTAAAAAAATACAACGGAGGTTCAGCGCCGACAGTGTCTTATCCTTCTCGACAAGTTTGATCGTCAATATTTTGTCCATCATCCACCAGTATCGGGCAACGAAGAAGAAATTGTTGCGCTGGTCACGGCGTTGCTCGAGCCATAGAGAACATATTTTCCCATGAGCTTTAGCAGGGCAGATCCTCTGTTGCACTCCTTGCCACCGACCCAATTGAGACTAATGTCAACGCACTCCCGGTGTAGAAATTTGAGTCGGGAAAAAGTACTGTACCTGATCTGCCTTCCCGAGATAATATCAGGCTCTGGTCGGGCCTTCCATCCTGGAATAGTTTCGGAATGTAACGGGTCTAAGGTCAGGTCCCGATCCGCTATTCCCTTTCTTAGGTACTGATCAGGAACGGGCTGGGGAACAAGCGGAAAATGACCAGGAAAATAGTAGGGAGTAGATCGGGTACTGATCAGGAACGGGCCGGAGAACAAGCAGTAAATGACCAGTAAATGTCGATAAAACCAACGTCAAAATTACTTTTTTTGATGGATAGAGGATAAGAAAAATGAAGAAAAAAGCAACGTCGGCGTCGTTCTATAGATATTAATAATTCACCGTGACTATGTGATTACATTTATTGTAATTATATCCTCCATCATATCAGCATATAATTTTCGTTCACTATCATAATTTATTCTTTATGATAGCATTGTCAGGCGTCGATTATTCTTAAAGAAAAAAATATGATGATAAAACGGAGTATACAGCTACAATAAATGTAATCATATTATTACAATCAATTATTAATATCTTTGATGACGCAAAAAGTATTATTTAATGATAGGTTGGGATTTAATATTCAGGAAATGTCAATGTTCTCCCCAGGAAAAGGTTTTGTGATATTCCTAGTCCACAAAAGAGCCCGGTTAGGTAAATCGGACGAGGCAAGCCAGGCCTGGACCAGACGTCAAGTCGGGAATGTCCGGTCACATTTCTGCACGGGTCCAGGGATATTTCCCTTATGTAATTTCTGTAATCGCTTCCAGGCTCGAGAAGATGAGGTGATACCGTGGACCATCTTTGACAATTGAACGACTCCGTGGCCCACACAATCGCCGGCGACGTGGATCAGAAGAGTCTAGCCAGGCGTAATACATACAAGCTTGAACAGTAGTATGTAAACAACGGCGTAATTCATGGTGATAGTTGTTGCATTTGAGTATCCCATTCCGGCTGGTACGGCAAAAACCGAGTTAGCCGGAGTCACGATGAGCTCCGACCAGGCTTTGAGATCGGGCAAAGCGATGACTAGGTCTCCTACTTTCAAGTTTTCGACTTCCTCGCCAATGACCTCGATATCTCTGGCGCACTCGGAGCCCATGGTGAACAGAGTTTTCGGTGGAGAATCAATGACTCCCTGTCGAGTCATAAGATCCTGGATGTTGAGGCCAAATGCATTGACCCAGATAAGCACTTCACCCTTGATAATCCCGAATCCGTTGAGTATGATAGAACGCATGTACCTTGGTGATAAAGACGTCCGGTGGACGGTAGGAATGACATCGAATTTCCCGCGACGAACGGTGGCGCCCCGGAAAGTGGTGGCGCGCTCTGGCAAGACGAAGTCGCAGGTTGTGGTCAGCAACAAGGGCGCGATGTGCACCCCAGAGCGGCATCGCCGGGTCTCGGCGAACGAGTCGCGTGCGGAAATGATAGTCGTTGCGAGATCGAGCGAGAGAGCAGACGTACTGCGTGTGGCGTCCAACAATGAATCCTTGCAGATCCACAAACGTGAGCACAGTCATGATAAATCTGTTTTAGCGCGATCAAGTCGATGGCAAGATCAAATCGTGACTGGCGTTGATCTTCAAGAAACTCGGTTTTCAATTATTTATTCGTTCAGCCGGTGATTGGCACCGACAATGTACACACAACAATTGGATCGACAAATCAGAATCAACAAACGGATTCTCATCGTAAAAAGGATTTTTCAAATACGAATTTATTATTATTATACGAAATTGTCGGAAAAAATGTTTTAATTTGAAAATAATCATTTAAAAATTTGTAGAGTACAAGAAAATGTTTTTTTTCCCGACAAATCAGAAACGACAAAATAATTTTCATAGATAAAATCAGATTTTTTTAAAACGGATTTTATTATTATTATTATTGTTTAAAATTTTATTTTCTTAAATGTAATTAAAAAATTCGTAAAGTTATCAATGAGCGAAGAGTACACACGATTAACGAGTTTTTCCCATCTGTACCACCAGGATATAAAATCATCGCAGTTCGAATGTTTCTCGCTCAACATCCTTCTTAGATGATGTTAATAATACTTGTTGATAATCATCATCATCATCATCATCATCACCTTCACCATACATAGTATTGAAAGTATTATCGACATCGGCCTCCTCCTCCTCCTCCTTCGAAGCTAATTCCTGTTGTTCGTCTTATAGTATTCGTGATTTGTTTACATTCTCAGTGTCGCGGACTTGGCTCGAATATCTATGGCATGGTTTTTTCTTCGATAGGTTCGGGGGGGGGGGGGGGGGAATTGTCGAAAATGTCTAGGTTTAAGCGTAAATGTATTTTAGCATTTCACTCTTTACACATAATTGTTTTTTAACACTTTATTTTAATATTCCACATCATCGAAATCATAACTCTGAGAGAGTGTCCGTGCAATCTGGGAATTAGCACTCTTTTGTCATCTCTCCAGCTGAAAGCAACTATATTTTGCATCACCGTATGAACAATGTGTTTTCTTTACTCATGATCAATTATTGCACCTTGATGAGGTTTGTTTCGTGCGCAAACAAGCGATTTTTTTGTTTTCGAATGTGATGAATATCAGGGTTGACCACCTAATACCCTTAGCTCGCTTCTTCACATCGTCACAGTCGAGAATTTTAAACGAGTACAATTTCGCTCTCCAGTCTACAAATTCCGTCATAATAGGACCATTATTCTCATCTTTCATGAGGCCTAATTCCTCTTATTTCGCAAGAGCATATTGTACGGATTATTTGCCGCATAATCAGACGTGTCAAACTGGCAATGTCACACTTCATCGTTTCATAAATGTAGGACACGTTGATGTGATAAATCAGACGATCAGTGTCCGTATACAATAATTTTGTTCGATTCCTAAGTCTTTCGAGTATGTAATTGTAGTTAAAATTATAAATCCAGGGCTTAGGTAAACCGAGAATGGAAAATCCTATGGATATGGGCTTATTAAAGAGAACGCACGCTCTATTGAGCTCGATTATAACAATGTCATTGTCAAATATGGTGCAGCTATGGAATATGGGCTTGGCGATCTGCGCTTCCCCTCCCTGCTGCCTCTTCCACTTTTTTACGAGTCGTACTCCCCGATGTTTCTTCACAATTTTCCATTGTTTTACCAAAGTCTGGATAGTTCACGAGTTTGTAAAAAATTCTCAAAGTCATTGTCAGATTTCTTTCCTAATTCCATATTTACATCGATGTATTTTTTTAAGCCAAGCGCGCTGTTTGAATTTGAAAATTCTTTGCATTTTTGTGATGCGCAGTCCAAATTTGAAGCATTGCTTACCATTTCGATGATGAATTCAAAAGCGACGAAAATTTCTCATTGTCGTGGAGTTCACGGGAGAAATGAATTCTCAATAGTGGACGCCGAAATTACGAATCCCTCACTGTGAATCTCGATGACTAAGATGGACCTGGCACACATTGGGTTCCATACAGAAAAACCAGCGATGAAGTCATGTCATTTGACAGTTTTCACCATTTCTAGCTACCTCAAGATCTGGGGAGATATTTGTCTGCTGGGAGCACTATCAGATACAATCATGAACGATATGAGGACTGTGATACTGTTGTATGTCGTGACTTGTGTATGAAATTTTGAAGTGTATAAAAAAGGATTCTGTTCGAATACGAATCAGTTGAACGAGAATTACCCATGGATAATTATTTCACGCTGACGCTTTCGGGAACGAGCTCCATCGCACCTATCGAACTATAGCCGTATAAAAATCATGCTCGCGTACTTTTTGAATTGCTCACGTTCAACTCGATATCATAACGAGTATACTATACGGTCCGTGAAGACGTCTACACCATTAAAAAAAGCCACGCAATGTCATTCTAGCTTTCCAGATGAATCGTAAAAATAATAAACGTAAGAATGAGAGTCAGTTTGATCATTGCGACATTTTATCGAAGCTTAAACTCGAGGACTCTGTGAATTTCCATGACGCGTAACCCAATTTTACGCGATGTTTTAAATTTCTTTAGTGAATTACGTATTCTTCTTTTCGCGGCCGTGTAGTCGTTAATTTTCTTTGAGCCCCCCCCCCCCCCCCCCCCCCCCAGGAGGGCTGTAGTGTTATGGGTACAAGCGTAAATGTTTGTGCATGTCGTGTAACTCTTGAGAATACTCCAAATCAAACTTCACGATGTATCCCATTTGGGCGTCATCTGGAATATCCCGATACATTGCTCGAAATTTTCTACCCAAGCGAACGAGCCGTTTGGCAATGACTCACACATATTATACAGATACCACACATACCATACAGTTTATTGAAATTGTAATACATTAAGTATGACTCGGTCGGCACATTTGCGGACCACTCATCTGCGGCCTCTCTTCTGATTTTTTTAGTCCGCTGGCAGCGCGATGCTACCGCGTCTTATGGGCATGTTCTTATTGTCTTTGATTTATCTGTGGAAAATCCATATTGATAGCCTTTCGATATACTATGCTAGCCTTTCATACTTTTTACAGTAACACTCAGATTAACCGGGGTGATCGGGACCGTACGATACACGGATAACTGAAACCATGGTTAATGCGAAATAAAATTTATACAATTTTCTTTATAATTTTGTTTATAATTGTTCGCGCAATCTTCTTTGTGCCTTTGCAATTTTTCTTCCGTAGTAAAATGACGCAAGCATCGGCCGCAAATCCGCACGCGACGTTTACCCTTCGATATCTGCGCACTCAAGAGTCGCGACATGTTTTTAATCCACGCGAAATGATGATATACCTTAGGAACGGTAGCATCCTCCTCGTCAGCCTCCTCCTCATTGATTTCGGCTTTGATCATGGGTAGGTGAATGGTTGGTTTATCCAACGGTTGTTTACTCAGATATATCGGTACAATTTTACTAATACCGTATTTCGCGATGCCATCGATTCTATACACATAGATCGTCAAACCATTCAATTCCTCAAATTTCTTAATCATTGATAAGCTTATCGAAAAATACAAGCCGTCGTATTTAGGCACTGCGCTATAATGAGGATAAGAACTCTTACGCTCGGAATCCATCCTCGGTGGTGGAGAGAGAGCTGCGGTGACGGACCACAGAAAACAATAAGGGTCATTGTTTTCAATATTGATGACGGCCCGTTTCATCTGTACATGCGTGATGACCCTCGAGAGTTGCGTGTATGTGGATAAGCTTTCTCGCAGTGGTTCCTGCTTGTTAATGTTCATGAGTAGATGTGAGATTTCGTGTAACGTACAACACGACTCATTTTCCGGAAATGCCTCGATTTTGGTGGAGAGTTTTGCTTGGACGCACTCGATGAACCATTCGGCAATATCGCTCGATGATAGAATAATCGCGTTTTTCGTTTGAAATGTCTTTTCCTCCTCAATAATTATATTCACCTTCATGAGGTGAAATTTGCACGCTAAGGCCACATTCATCTTCACGTTACCCTCCTCGCACACGGTTTTGTCCAGTTTTGATACCACCGCGCGCATCGCATTTTCGAGGAAACTTTGCACATCTTTATGCTCGAAATTCACAATCGAAAACGTCTTTATCCGAGTTTCAAATGCCGACTCGAGATCGAACTACTCAGTTTATCATGAGCATCGCTCACACCAACACCGCTTACACCAGCGCTGTGTACACTTGCTCCACGCACGATTTTTTCTCTCAACTACAACAATTTTGCTATTGTCGATTGAATTTTCAGTTTTTGACCGACGTTGAGCCCTGGTCTTTTTAATGTTTGCCCCAAGAGTTTGACGTGCGCGTCACAGAACTTGTGCCACTTTTCCACGTGAGAGAAGATTCTACGCACCGTTCAACTTATCGATAATTTGATCGCAATCGTCCATGGTTTGACTGTCAGGACTGCTCGATGAATCAAATACCGATGGAGAATGGCTCACCCATATATATTTAAGAAAAAATCTCTATACAACCTCGCACGCGCGTCTGAGCGAACGAGCGTGTGTGTGGTGTGTGTGTGTGTGCCGGTACGCGCCCGAACGTCGAGTTTATATACACAAGATCAAGTTCCAAACAGCGAGACGTTGGGTGCTCTTTCTCATGCTTTTTAACATTGAACTCGAAATGATTTGTTTTCTTGAAATGCTTCATTGGGTGCTCTTTCTCATGCTTTTCAATCTTGAACTCGAAATGATTTGTTTTCTTGAAATGCTTCGTTGGGTGCTCTTTCTCATGCTTTTCAATCTTGAACTCGAAATGATTTGTTTTCTTGAAATACTTTAGAGCCTTCAGAGTCCGCATCCAACGTTTCAATAACTAGATAATTCTTCATATTTAGTATATGAGCTAGCTGTTTTCGATTTCCATGACCCTTAACGTATGCGATAAACTTTCCACCGATGGAGGCCATGCAGATATTTCTTTTGTACGCTGCTGCCAACATCAGTTGGAATGTTGCTGAATTCACGAATTTCAGGCTGTGACATTTTCCGCCGCGATAGACCATGCATAGATCTCCTCTATGCGCTGCTGCCAACATGCTCTCGAATGTGTCGAAGCAGCCTCAAGCGCTTTGATGATCGTTGCGGGTATAAACACGCTGAATTCGTTGCGAATGTCGACGACGTGCTTTTTGCCAAATTTGGTGTTGACCGCCCGTAGGTTGGTGATGATATAATCTATCCCTGGTCAAAACTCGCTGAGCTTCTTCGTCAGCAGAAAATTGGCAATTTTACCAGTCTTATTGATGAGAGCCATTATTGTTTCACTCGTGTGCACGTGATTCTTTTCATGTGTGTGTCCGATCTTGAATCGCTAGACTATGTACTCCTTTCCAACACCGCAACCTTTCCACCCCCCTTTCCACCCGCCCCCCTGTATTGAGGGCACGGGGGTCGGAGTGTTGAATGTCACGCGTCCGACGACTCACCACCCCACAAAACGTTTGAAACATATAATTCATAAAAAAAAATCTGACGAATTCTGCTGCCATTTTGACCCCACCAATGTCACTCTTCCGCCGATGACAAATTCTCGGAAAATAATCATTCGACACCTTCATTCGCTGACTAGTTTTAACACTTCCATGTATAAACCAAACTATCGCATCTCGGTGAGGGGGGGGAGGGGGGCTTTGTCAGGCCACGACAAGCGCCCGATGACTTACCACCCACAAATGTTTAAAACAATTCCTGAGAAATTAGCCCCCCCTCTCTCCCTTCCACCGCCCCTCCTTCCGGCGGGAGGGAGGGCGGTCCCTTGTGCTTTGCGGTAAAACTTCCTTTTACCGCAAAGCACTTCGACTCTTTGTTGGTCATTGCGCGGCCTCGCTAGGAATCGCACGTGCGTTCCTGTGTTTAACCCTCCACCCCTCTCCGCTGCGCCATTCCACCGAATTCCATTCGGGGCCAAGGGGGACTTACCACCGTCGGTCAGTAAGCAGGTAAGCCTCACCATCGGTTGGTAAGCAGTGCAGCCGTACCATCGGTCGGTAAGCAGTGCAGCCCTACCATCGGTCGGCAAGCAGTGCAGCCCTACCATCGGTCGGTAAGTACAGACATCGACAGTCGATCATAAGGGCCGGTTCTAACCAAAACCCTACCGGACCTTCCGCCGATAACTCGGAAATCAACCTTTTTTGGTTTGTTTCTCAACTAAGTAGGTATGTCGGTAGTAGGAATCGTCGGTTAGAAACGGCCCCATTATACTACCATAGTTATCCAATTGATATTAAGTAATTATTACTAATTAAGAGAATAAGTACCAATAATATTGATGTTAATTATCCTGACCGAGTAGTTTGAGGCTCGCGGGCATAATTACCGAATACCGGTAAGATAGGTAGCATTTGTGCTGTCTACGACGTTGCCATGATTGCACAGTCTAATATTTAGTTTCCTTGATTTTCGCACAAATTCCCTATCAAAAACATTAAGGCCTTAGGCCACAGTAATGGGTATAAAACCATGTGCGTATTCAACAATTTTTTTTCGTATGAAAAGATGATTCACTCAAAATTAATTACACATCTATTTTTTTATGAATATTAAGCTGTTAAAAAAATATATATATATATATATTTCGATGTACAAAATGTCCGACTACTCGAAACTTCTCGAAACAGCTTTTTTCCAATTGGCGTGACAAATAACTTCAACAATTTTCACTCGATTTACTTCAAATTTAAAAGTTACGTTCCTAATTGCATTTCGCAGAGAAGTACGTACGGAATTTCTGATTAATCGAAAACTTCAATTTATGAGCAGTTTATGAGCAGTTACAATGAAATTTTCCACTGAAAATTCATTGCTTAAGTTCAAATACCTACCACTTTTGAATAAAACAATATATTTAAATTCCGTACGTACTTCTCTAGGTATTCTAATGTAGATTGACGAGAATTTTCATTTTTTGTTCTAGGTAAAAAATTGTGGGTGCTAACCATTACGCCGCGGAGCGCCTAAAAAAAGATATCAAAAGAAATGATTAGTAGTCGGCCATTTTGTACATCGAAAAAAAAGATGTATATTTTCTAACAGCTTGATATTCATACTAAATATATGTGTGATTAATTTTGTAATAATTGTAATTGTTAAATCCGCACATGATTTCATACCCATTACTGTGGCCTAAGACCTTAATAGCCCGATTACAAATGTTGTTACGGGGCAAACTAGAGCTGCATCCGGCATATCGTATTCCGCAACTACGGCACGGTATAGGCCGTTGGATCAGGGCTTTACCGGGCGTGTAACTTAAATGTAACGTAACTGATCCGTATACCTTTTCAGGCTCTGATCCGGTTGCCGTATCAATGCCTAAAATAAAAAATTGAAAAATTCTGGTAGTATTTTCTGTTACCATATGCGTTATTTATGAATCGGAATAAAACGTACCCTGCCTCGTTAAAGTTTTTTTACCTACCCTCGGGATTAAACCTGCGTCTTCTAATTCTAGAGCTGACCGCGCTACCTATTTAGCCATTTCAACACTTGTGTAAACTTTCTTTTTTTTTCGTTGCATATTTTTATCATTCTAATTCTGTTCTAAAGTATGTCAATAATTTGATTCATGAGGTTCAAAATTGCAACGTTGCAATACAACAATAATTTTTTTTACCGGATTTTGACTGCCTATTTAGGCTGTGGAAATAACACACGTTTTTACATATTCTTAATAGAGTGTTACGACCAGAATTTGCAAAAAAGGCGTCTGATGATAATTTTGTAAAAAAATTTAAGTTGTGCCAATATAATTGAATTTAATTGATTACGTTTTAATGATGACAAACATAAACGAATGAAATATGAAGAAAAAAGCGTTGCATTCTCACGATGCAAACTTTAAATTTATTTGCATTCGTTCTTTATATCTTGATTTGATGATGACGGCGTCTGCATAGACGCCATATTACTTTTATTAGAATCTTGCTGAAATTATGCACGCAGCAACTCAGTTGTTTACTTTGATGGCCCCGAATAATGTTACCCGGTAGACATCGGGCGTAAATCAGGCATACACTTCAAAGTGCATGGCGGATCGGCACCGGATGTCTACTGCATTAGCCAACCTCGGAGCACGGATCGGAAAAGGAAAATCGATCAGACCTTGGACAGGTAACCTTAACAGAGCCATGTGAGGGACGCGTTGCGGGTCGCCTGATGTGGGCCTGATTAATGCTGCCTTCTTACATCGGTATCTGGGTACTACTGATCCGGCATACACATGGCGCCGATCAGGCACGCAGGCAACCAGATCTTCACAAAATTACCTGATTCCGGACTCATCAGTTTGTGTTTATTACACCCGTTCTCCGGATTCACTGCTCCAGTGAATATCCAGCACAGATCGGCCGGGCGCTTCTACGGTATTCCGGACCGTATCTTCAAACCTGCCTGATCAGTGATCCGGCTCCCGGAACAACATTTCCAGTCGGGGAATTTTATAACGGTCCTATGAATCGTCATTTTCACGGTACCAAGGGTTAGTCCGATAATTAGTCGAACCGTACCTACTTTTTCAGCTCCGTCGTAATATTCACTTAGCAGATATTAATAATGTACTGAAAAATGATCGGGAGTTTTCCATAAGCGTAATGTAATTAGCCCACGAAATACGTCGAGTTGCCGATTTTTTTCTTCTAACAAACGGTACTGTGGATCGTATTTAAACTACACAGGATGATCAGCAAAGAGGTTATAAATGTCCAGAAAAAATGTCCGCTCGGTGGTAACATGTTGACTCAACCCCATAACAACCTTACGTATTGAACGAAAGGGTCGCTAGTGACAGAAAATGCGAGATCGAAAAATCAAGAAAAACGTGATTTAGAGGAGAGAATATTAATATATTGAAAAAACTTCATTAACATTTTTATACATTATGACATCATATTGATATAAAATAGACATTTCGTTTTGTAGTTATGATCCGGCGATATTCAAGCGCTTACGGTGTGGGACGAGTTTAGTCACTGAAAAAAAAGAACATGCTGCATTGAGAACGAAGTAATGTCCCCGAAATCACGGTCGCAAAGGGCGTTCACAGTAATAGAATAAAACTAAATATGGACTCACTTAATCCTTAGCAGGCCTTATTTCCTTATCAGCTCTCTATCGTTATTACGTAACAGCCTCTATGAGTCCACGTGAAACCTGCAGGGCACGAATGGTATTCCTGTGCCCATCTTCGCTGTTTCTGGACAGTCTGCCCCCAGTATGGCAAGCAATGTACCGACGTGTTGAGGGCCACCAACATTATGAGCAGTACTACTGACAGAACAAAGAGAGTACTGCACCTACTCGATGTCTTCATTTCGATTACCAAAAAGGAAAAGGCGAATCCAAATTTAATGCTAATAACTCGGTCTCAGACGCTTCTGTATCGACTGCGTTGAAATATGACTTTTATTGGGACTCGACGCGCATATATACCAAAACGTTTGCGGATACTTCAATATACTTCTATTCTGTATTATCGGAGAAAGTGCGTTCCTCTGATTATGTTTACATTGAGAAGAAAAAGAAGATACGGCTCAAGGAATGGCATGATAAGCGTTAAAGTTAAATCGTTGCTGGTTGCGTGTGTCTCCTCGGTTTCGTTTATTCTGGGCCAAATTTTTGCTTTACACCTTTACAATTCGTTAAAATGTGTGGTTACTGGAATACGTAAAGACGGCAGTATTAATAACTCCGATTTCGCATAATCATTAGCGCAACTCACATGGGTGGTTTAATTATTCCGCTCAAATGGAAACGTCTTTTGAACAAATAGAGCTGATTTTTGGATCGATCTCCCTTAGCCTAGGGATCAATTATAGTTTCACTTGAAGTTAATCCACAGCAGCCCCAATATACTTTTTAAGCGATGTTCCTTGTCAGATGGGCAAGTCTTTTGAACGAAGGGACCCGTGTTTTTTCAAATGAATTTGTTATTTCATATTGAATGCAGTTTAAATCTCCTACCGGTCGTTAATTATCAGCTACGTAATATTAAAATATCGGTGAGTAGTTACTCCGCGCTCGAAGAACTCGATTTTGATGTTTTCGGTGCTCGGCCTGAAAGGGAATGTCATGACGATTTCCCTGACAGTCCCGATCATGTTTGTTCTCGCCGATCAATATGTCTTCGGTGTTTTGATATTGTATTGTTGAATCGACCAGTATATAGAGAGGGCTAAGAATTAAACAAAATTAATACGGCTTATTCTTTATTTGGAATACAGTTTGAATTTATTGTCGATTGTTAGTTAACAGCTGTATGATAATGATAATATGGGCAAGAAGTTTGTACGTGCTCGACGAACACGATTTTCATGGTTGAGGTCTAAACGGAACGCCATCACGAATTTCATCACAGTTTTAATTATGTTTGTTTTTTGTTTTTGTTTAACATGTAAACCATTATTTTCTTTTTATATCGGTCGACCTGATATCGAATGAATTCATTAATATAACTCGCTATGCGAACGTTACGCAAAAAACTCCCAACTTGTTGATACTCTACGTCGGATGGTCAAAAGTGCAATACAGCGAAGGCAAGCGTCGTAAATTGAGATCAATAATAGTAGTTTATTAGGAAAACATTACAACATCACTTCATGTAAAATAAGAAATTCGTCTCGGAGATATGATTCTGTCATTTTCCGACGAAGATGCGATGGCACGACCTAGATCACTGCAACGAAATAAACAAGGAACGTTATAATTAATTTGGTCTTAAGGAGGTTCGGTGGTTAGAGCGAGTCCAAGATAAAAGGCCGATTTTTTTAATAGCATTGTCGAGACCTTCGTCCATGCGTATGCGGAACTTTCACGAGATTTACCGTACACTTTCCGGGTTATTCATTGTTAAAGTTGCTGAATTAGTCACACGTAGACGACAAAACGTGCCTGTCCTCTCATATATCGATTTTGTTGTAATACTTGAAACCAAGAGACACGTTAAAAAAAACTGATGGTTGCCGTCGTTGAATCTTTGTGATCAATAAGGCACCTTGAATTGGAATGCTCACCGCAGAAATGAGCAATACATTTAGAAATAGTCGCGAAAAGTCGAAGTTTTTGGAGAACGAGACTTCTCATGACGTAGCAGTAGCCATCTCGCTCGAGTTGTGGCAACGCCGAATACCCGTGCAAATTTGATTCGTCTATCGGATATTTTCAACGCGAATTAAAAATATGATTGGGCGAAGCCGTACATTTTTAAGGGGTTACCCTCACTTGCGATTTTGAAAAAATTGATTTTTTTTATTGCATTTTTTTGAAGTATAAGTATCTGAGAATATGTCCTGAAAATTTCAAGTCGATCCGAACAAAATTGACTGAGATATGAGCGTTGAAAGAGAAGAATCCGTTGTGTAAACGACCAGAAATTGAAACTTTAAACGCGTTTTTCTCAAAATGGTATTTCTGAAGTCGGTGGCCAAGATTACTCGAACACTAATGAACCGATCTTCTTGAAATTTTGCAGGCTTATTTAATACATAAAAATGTAGTCTTTAATCGTTCGATTTTTTTTTTTCGAAAAAAATGGCCGTTTTATAGCCAAAAAACGGCCGTTTTTTTCGTTAAAATCGAACCATTAACTTTGACTGTCCGCCATTTTGTGAAAAATGAATATTTTTTAAAATCCTTCGATTAAAGACTAGTTTATACTTATATTTGACTAAATCCTCCCGCATTTTTTTTTCAGATGATCCACTTTGCCGCAATGTTGGTCACCGCAAACCGTGTACATAAAAACATTATTTCATTGACGGCCATTTGCCACTAAACAATGTAATATTTTTCAATAAAAAAATTACTGAAAGTTCTTCAAGATGTGTTCTTTAAGATGGTATATTGATCGATTAAAAAAGTTTCTTAGTTTTCTTTAAAAAAATTCATGAAAAAGGCCTTTTTTTGCGCTACAAGTGGGGGTAACGCGTTAATGGATTATAAAGCGACTTTCGTCGATATTTGCTTAAAGTTCTTTTATGCATAGCCAAGGCATCTCAATTTTTCTGGCGACATGTATACAGCGCATCTATATATATAAATTCAGCATGGAAGAACCGTCATATAACATTCCTTTTTATATCTGCAAATATTGGAAAAATTGGGAAAGGGAAAAATAACATAACAATCTATGAAATATGTTTTGACTTTAGACAGATTGAACATTGGACATTGAGGTTAATTTCGACGCGACTTTTTTTTATTTGCAATCGCAATATTATTTTTTCATTTTCTAATTCTTGTCCGACAGAATCTACCTTTGTCTCTAAACTGGACTTCAGGTACAATCCCGTTACTCTCTTAATAAACTTCTACAATATTTTCATTCTCCATGTTTACCGGCTACAAAAAATAACAAGCTGGGCTCGTGGGACCGATGACAGCCATCGAAAATGCGACGATGCTTTGTTTGGGTTACGATACGTTTGTTTCCATATTATAAAAATAATAGGAAACTCGAAATTCAATACTTAAAAAAACATTCTCGGAAAATAGGCCACATACATATATCTAAAACGTGGCGGTATTGCAGCGTAAAATAGACTCTAAGTTTACTAGCGTGGTCATCACCTTAAACAGATATTGGGTCTGCCGTGAATTAACATTAAGTTAAACTGTATTTGATTTCTAGGCTAAGGGATATCGATCCAAAAATCAACCCTAGTTGTTCAAAAGACGTTTCCATTTGAGCGGAACACATGTGTGATGAAACCACATATGTGAGTTGCGCCAATGATTATTCGAAGTCGGAGTTATTAAGACTGCCGTCTTTCCGTATTCCAGCTACGACACATTTTAACCAATTGTAAAGGTGTAAAGCGAAAATGTGGCCCAGAATAAACAGCGCGTGACGATCGTATGAGGAAATCAAATTACGCACGAAACCAGCAACATTGAAACTTTGTCGCTTATCGTGCATTTCCCTGAGCCATATCTTTTTTTCCTTAATAATATACACATAATTAGTGGAATGTATATTCCCCGATGATGCAGGAAAAAATATATTACAGTTTCCGCAAACGTTTTGGCATATATAGGCTTAGAAAGTCCCAGTGAAAGTCGTATTTCAACAAAGTCGATACAAAAGCGTCTGAATCAGAGTTCTTAAACTCAAATTAGGATTTCCTTTCTTCTTTTTTTCAATCAAAATGAAAACATCGAGGAGGTACAGTACTCTTTGTGTCCTGTCAGTAGCACTGCTCATCATTTTGGTGGTGCTTAACACATCAGTACATTGCATGCCATACTGGGGGTATACTGTCCCGCAACAGCAAAGTAGGGCTGCGAAAAACCTAAAGAAAATCCAGACGTGCCCGGAAGGTTTCACGTGGACTCGTGGAAGCTGTTATGTAATAATGATAGAGAGCTGATAAGGAAATAGGTCTGATAAAGATGAAGTAAGTCCATATCTAATTCTATTGAATTACTGTGAACGCTCTCTGTTACCGTGTCTCGAGGAACATTGCTTTGTCTTTTAGTTTAACTTTGGAAGATCGTCGTTTTATGATTCATGTTGTTCTTTATGTTTCGGCAGTCAGTGAACTTGTCCCACACTTTATGCGCTGGAAAATCGCCGGGAATCGCTGGAAAATCGTCATAACTACAAGAAGAAATTTATATTTTATATCAATATGATGTCATGGTGTACAAAAATGTTTGTGAAGATTATTTAATATATTGATTCTTTTTTACCTAATTCGCGATGTTCATCTGTTTTCTATCTCGCATTTTCTATCACTAGCGATTTTCAATATTCTTTCTGATAAGAGTATTGGGATGACGAGGTCGGAATTTTACAAACAATTGATACATAGTCTTGCCGAGGGCTAAGAGAGAGCCAAGCAGGCTTCAGAAGCGGAAGTGGAACAAGCGACCACGTGTTCGTTTTAAATGCTCTGATAAACAACAAACTTAAAAAAAGGCGGGAAATTATTTGCAGCATTTGTCGACTCTGAGGCGGCCTTCGCACTATCAGTAGAGATCTTCTCGTAAACAAAATTAAGAAAATAGGAATAAGAGGAAGACTGCTCAAAATGATAGAAAATATGTATGACAAAACCATAAATGAGGTAATTGCAGGGGAAGGAACAACCGAACGTTTTGAGACAATACGAGGGGTGAGACTAGGGTGCCCACTCAGCCCTTCACTCTTCAGTTTCTTCATAGATGATATGGACGACATATGGAGGTCAAAGAATGAAGGGAGGACGGTTATAGGAGGCGAAAAAATATTCGCGGACGATATAGTGTTGGTGGTCGGTGACGAAGAGGGTCTATGGGAAATATTGAAATCGTTAGACAAATACGTAAGAAAAATTAACTAACGGTAAACATTGAAAAGACATAAATTGTAAAATTCGAAAAGGGGGGCGGAACAAGAAAAACCAAAAACGGAAGTACAACAACCAGGAATAGGGAATAGTGAAGGAATACCGTTATCTCTAGGTAGTTTTTTCAACAGGAAACACTTTCGAAAAACATAAAAAATATAACGGAAAAAATAAGAAGGACCAATGCGGCATAGGGAACATTCAAAAGAGCCGGAATAAACACTTTGAAAAAAGTCTATATCTGATAGATTCCATTGTTAAATGTGAGATACTGTACGGAAATGAAGGGTGGAAGAGACGGGAGCTAGTGGAAAGACTCCAATGAGTTTATGTAATAATGGACATGGGCCTTAATAGAAACACGCCAAGCTATATATGGCAGATGGAAGCCGGATGCAGGGGTATACCGGCGGAAATATGGAAGAGAGTGGTAAACTATTTAATAGAGATAATGAAGATGGAAGAGGAAAGGTGGCCGAAGAAATGCCTCAAAGTGGAGGCAAGAGGAGTACTAAATAGAAACCCAACAAAATGGGGAGAGGAAGTCAAAGAGACAACGGAGGAAGTAGGAGAGGGAAACTTATGGAGGGGAAATGGAGAGAATAGTAGAAAGGGGGACGAAAAGTGGACCAAGAATCCCAACAGGATTGGAACAAAATCGAAAAATCGACATATTGCGCACAGTACAAAAGGAGGAAGTATATCATAGGGACAGAGAAGTACAAGGAGCATGTGGATATAATGGGAGAAACAAAAGAAATCTGAGCGAGATTGAGATGTGGGAATGTGGGAAAGGAAGGAAATGAGGGATATAGTGACAACAAATGCAGGATTTGTAAAAAGGAAGTGGAACACTTAGTGCATATATGTACGAGCGAGAAAGCCAAGGATAAAATATTTAAAATATAGTAGAAGGTCTGGAAAAATGGATGGGAGATAAAGGAGAGCAAATCGATAGAAAAATACAGACGGTGCTTAAAAAGGAGCCTGTAACTGAACTATGTATGTATATAAAGCATTTCGGGAATCTGATTGGGAAAATGGTAAACGAGGAAGCGAATGCGAGATGAAACGAAAGGCAAAACGGCAACAGGATATAAGTTAAAAATGAGAAAATGTTTGTAAGGGGGAACGTGTATGCAGGGGGGCCCTCTATGTGTAAACACCCCGAAGGTACCTGAAAGAATACCTGAAATAATAAATACTACTACTACTACTACTACTACATAGTCCTGCCGAGTGAGAATTTGTGGTCGGAAAATATTGATAAACAATGAATTGATTATTATTTAAAGAAAGCGCGGCCGTAGCTGCATGGCCAGTCGGTGTAGGTGGTTCTGGCGGCTAAGCCGATTTTAAATGAAAAGTCTAACTTCTAGTATAATAATTCTACTATAATTATAGTATAATTTCTAAAAAGTCTACTTCTAGTATAATAATTAAACTTTCGTACAACCGGATACTTTTTTACATTTCGATAATTACGAAAATGGCAAGCCGTAGAGTAAAAAGTTCATTTTTCAACCAAAAAAACTTTAATAATTTGTTATGAACTAACGAATAAACGTATCAAAAAATCATGCGGTCATGCGATGCAAAATTGTATATATTATACTCGGTCCGAGTTTGAAGTGAATCGGACGGATAGATTCTGAGACACGACTTACGCTGATTCATAAAACGTAATTAGGTACAAGAAAAAGTTCACCGTAGCGCAATGAGTGATGTGGCTCTTCACCAAAGTTGTCATAAAGCGGTGAAGTTTTTAAGGTTTTAGAACAAAATTAAGGTTGAGACTCAAATTAAGGTTGAGACTCTGATCTATGAAACGAGGCAATAAAAAATAATATTCATGAAATTTCAAGCCTGTGCAAAGCCCTTAAGCATCCCTATTTTACCCTACGATATTTATAAGACACCGGTACCTGCCGAAAATTGCGTTGGCGTTCGCATTGTCAGCAGAAATTCGCCATTTCCGCAAATATGGGCTTTTTCCGAGCAACCGGAATCCAACGTTTGTCTGGCTATATATTTTTTTCCCATAGACAATAGAGAAGTCTCATAAGAAAACTCGTAACTGGCTACGGGTCGTTGTTTATGGCACATCGTACACGCATAATTTCAGCCATCTTGCTAAGTATTCGTCGTAACACCTTGTGAATTAAAATATCGTACAACACCAGAAAGTCCAAGGTCATTATGATCTGCAACGTTTCGGCTGTGATGAAGTTACACCTATTTATTCACGTTTCCAATTATGGTCTCCCTAATTTGCGTACGTCATGAAAACGATGCCTTCCCAAGAATATTTGAAACGGCTAAAAAAAACATCTGCGTCGTTAATGTATTCTTCAAAGGATTTTCATGTTATAGCTGTTTCTCGATATTGTGGTTGTATAGCAGTGTAATTAATATCTTCCACACCCACCTAATTATCGAATCAAGCAGCGTCCGATCGTGTCGCGGTACTTTATTTCCAACCTTCCGTAATGCTTGTGCCACAATAATGTAACATATATATGTTATAATCAAAGCCGAGGAATGCTGATTGGATGTACATCGTTGGTATAAATAAGAGGAAGATCTAGCCAACGCAGTATATTGTGGACAGTCAAGGAATTGTTACATTCTCGCGAAGGTGAACCGGGTCTGTTTCGAGAGACTATCCGTCCGTGCATTGTATTCATCATAAAGGTGCATCAACGAATCAGAAAACATGAAAATAGTCGCTGGGCTTCATCGCTTTCTCGTTCTAACGGCAATGATGTTTATTTTCTTCGGTGTGATTCGGGGGGAAGATGATTTTCACGCCGTCAATATAGTTAAAGGACCTTGTCCGAGAAATCAGCTCAGAGACTCTAACGGAAAATGTCGTAAAAAAGTGTAAGAGCAAATATCATTCGACAACCTGACAATAGTTCACTGTCAAATAGAAATATGTATCTGCTATTCGTGCTAGTACAAAAAACGCTGCTTCGTTTCAGGTCCGGCGGTGGCAGGAAATGAGGTCTTCACACTATCGAGCCTCGCATCGTTTATAGGATTATTGTTCCGCAGATCGTATTTATCGAAAATTTAAATGTTTTACGATGCGAACAAATCGGATTGCAATAAAGTGATTTTCCTTGAAATATTTTGCATGTAAATTGTTCTAATTTTGCATGTAAATTGTTCTAATTGTTCGGAGTTAAAAGCATTAAAATGAAGCTATTCGGGTACGTATTAACTACTTATCTGTGTTGCAATATAAAGAAGCTGGGAATTGATTACGAAAGATGAGGTAAATCCGCTCATCTTCCATATAAAGAAGCTAGGAATGAATTAGGAAAGATGAGCTAAATCAGAACCCTACGATTCATCGACAGCGATAATTGATTATGCAGCTCATCAAACGTCTCCAAGTGCCTCTGTGGTAGGAGCTTTGTTTATACTTTCTTTTATTTAGAGGAGCAGCACATTTTAATATGCATTGTTAATTGCAAGAAGAATATTAAATAAAATGGCAATATAAATAGTCAATGAAATCACAAAGTCGGCAAAAATTGGGCTTAAACTTCATCTTCGAGCGTATAAATAATAATAATAGTATAGGGAATGAAGCTTCCTGAACAGAGCAAAAGACAAGTAAAATCTCTTCAAACAAGTCGACGCAGAAGTGTCTCAGTCCGAATTATCAGCATTTAATTCGGGTTTCCCTTTCTCTTTACATCAAAATGAAGGTATCACTCAATAAGGCTTCTCTTACTCTTCCTATGAGCAGGACTGCTGATTATATCTGGGGTAGGGTAAGGTGGTATAGGAGTACGCGGGCGACAAGATTACGCAGTTACGCTACTGACGGAACGGTTTGCTTATTCAAGCTAACGTCTTTTGTGTTCAGACCGCCTAGAACCTGAAGGTTCGTGACGAAAAAAATTCAAAGCGGACTAAAACGGAGAGGCCAGGTAAGTTAGAAGTTTCAGTTGCAATTTCTTTTTTACTTTCGACATTTTCAAAGCATTACAAGTACGAAACACAATTTAATTTATTCAAAAACAACTATTAGTTTTGGACGCGGATTTATTAAGGTTATTGTTCAAAATGAGAGTAATTTCGCATCGTATCAATAGATAGCAGTAACAGTCATGTTTGTTTAAGCCGAGCACCGAAATAATAATATTACGCAGCTGCTGATGAAATTACAGACAGGAAATCTAAACTGCATTCAATAGGAAATGAAAAAATTATTTGACAAAACTGGGCTCTGTCCGTTCGAAAGACTAGCCCACCTGAGCGGAATGATGCAATCGGATATGTGTAGTGTTATGATCCTCTGAATGTGGTACTGTTTAAGCGACTTCATGTGTTGCTCAATTGAAGCTCCCCTCATACTCATAATTATTGATAGGAACAGCACATTTTGTAATGTGTTAGTGAAACTGTCGCATTAACCCTTGCCACACTTTGTAGAATGCACATCGTCAATACATTTTCGCATTTCAAAAAATGCGGTGGGGTTGTTTCGAAACTCACAGTGGCAAGTAAGGGTTAAACTTTTTTTTTCGTTATTCCGATGTTTACTTGTCACTTACATATCGTTGAAGACATTATTTTACGGCCGATCTACGGTCGATAATAGAGTTCCGCAAATATTTTAGATGATCGTCCTAGTATAAATAGGACGTGAAGCAGTTCTTCACCAAACCAACACAGGAGCATCTTAGTCCGAGTTATCAGAACTAAATTCGAGTTTTTCTTTCTCTCCTTATCAAAATGAAGACATCAAGTAGCTACGGCGCCTTTTTTATCCTACTTACAGCAGTGCATATTACGCATGGCGAACTGTGCCCGTCTGTACATTGGCGTTCATCCGACAAGTGTGACAACTCGAAGCGGCGCCGTCAATAGCATCCTGATCTGCTTTACGGAGACATTTTCTCATAGGGTTTCGACTGAATTACTGACGGCTGTTATGTACTAATGATAAAGATTCAGAAAGGCTATCACGGCTGCTGTGGATGCAGTAAGTGCATACTAAATCACATCGCTATTACGCGAATCAAAATTTGCAACTATCGTTGGAAATGTGTTGGGTTAAGTTTCAGTTAAGTTTGAATTGACTGTAGTTTTAATGATCATGCTAGTTTTCATTTTGTTGCAGTGATCTTGATGGTGCTAAGTCATCATTGGAAAATGGTCGAATCATATCTACAAGACGAACTTCCAATTTTATATCAACATGATGTTATGGTGTGCAAATATATATACGTTATGGTTTCCTATTACATTACTATTTTTTATCACAATTCGCGACGTTTGCCTTTGCTGTGTTCCACTGTCATTACCTCACTAGATTCCTTACGTCTTTTGCTGGAATCTTTCCGTCGCTCAGTTTGGACAAATTGGGAATTAGCCCCGCAGCGTTCAAATATCTCCATACAATTGATCACAAAGATTACCATTGGCACAGATCTGAAAATGACCTAAATTGGTTTTTGCTCTGATAAACTGATCCTATATCAAGAAAATGGAGATTCACACATTGATTGACAAAAGCAGACATCATTACAACTGTGATGAAATTGCTGACGGCATTTCGTTTCAACTAAGAACCGCGGTATAAAAAAAATCGTATTCCGCACCACGGACAACATATTTGCCAACATTATCAATATCACGCGGCTGACAACCAATAGACGGCAGGAACCGCAAACTGTATTCGGTGTAAAAGATAAGGACGATTAGGTTGAACAATCGTTAGCGCTGTCCGTCGAAAAGCCTTATCTATTTTGGCGAAATGATCCAATTGCACAAGTGCGATTTACCCGCATGATTCTCCGAAAGTAGTAATTCATTATTAGTGCGCTCATTATACCACTTTTATAAGTACAGTTGAACCTCCATTTGTATTCCTTTTTTATGACAACAGCACATTCTAATATGGATTTCAAAGGATAGGTAAAATATTGTATGTACTAAATGGTGCGTCGATATCGTATCAAGAAATCGACAACAGCCATGAAACCGGCAAAAACCGAGCTCAAACTCTGTCTTCGATTTTGCAATTTCTTTGACTCGGGTGATTTCACTCGCCATCTGTGCATATTTCGGGCCATTAATCTAGAATTTATCTATTTATGTGAATATTCTAAACGGCAGCAGGTTCTGAATAAGCGTCCAAGTATAAATAGTACTGAAACTTCATGATACGTGTAGAAGACCTCAACAAGTTGACGGAGAAGCGTCTGAATCCGAGTTATCAGCATTCGATTTGAGCTTTCCTTTCGTTTAACATAAAAATGAAGACATCAAGTGGGCACGGCCTCTTTTTGGTGCTATCAGTCGCAGTGCTCATTATGTCCGGCGTGCCAAACGCGTCGGTACATTGTTTTTCATACGAGGGATTTGACCCTTTGGACCGGAGCACCCTCGTATGGTTTCCTCGTCCAACCAACAAAAATCCGTCCTGCTCAGAAGGTTTCGAATGGATTGATGGAGGTTGTCACGTAAAAACAAGTAGCAGTTGAAAAGGACATTCCAGCTGCTGTGAACTGAGTAAGTTCATGCCTATCTTAAAACCCATTACGATGAATTAACTTTGCGACTTCCATTTGGGGTACGTCGATTCAAGTTTGAGTTGATTTCAAAAGAACCATCTTTTGTGATTCATACTAGTTTATATTTTTTGCAGTGGCCCTGATCGTTCCAAGCAGTTTTCATCGGAAAGTGGCAATATGATTTGCAAATGGAGAGGCTTCTATTCTCCATCAATATGATGTTACAATGAGCGACACGAATGTATTCGTCAAGATTTCACAATATATTATCATATTTTAATACAATTCATAACGTTTGCCTTGAATGTACTCCATATTATTCCGTCAATGCGGTCCTATTATGATTACTAGAACCCTTTCGCCGTGTCGTATCGCTAGGTTGGGAGTTTCCCACGCAACGTTCGAATATCTTCGTATATTGATCACGGAGATCGCGAATGACAAGGATCTCCATGATTCAAATCGGTTTGACATCATAAACTCTTGTGTGTATATCTAATATGAAGAGGATGGGGAAAAATCTCCGCACCGCAGTTGCAATCATTTCTGTGATGACGGTCAGCCGAGGATCAAGAACGTAGAAACCGAGTTCTTCCAACATGGGATATCGTACTTGCCCATGTTGTGATATGACGCGGCCGATAACGAATAACCGACAGGAAATTTTAACCATTTTAGACATGAAAGATACCAAAAATTCATTTGAAACAATCTTAGCTCTGTCCGTCGAAGAGACTTGCTCAATTAAGTTCAATAATCGCATAAGGTAGTTGGGCCAGTAATCGTTACCTTAAGCAAATCGCTCGACTTTGCAAATTTATATACCTCAACTTGGAAAGTGAGTAGAAGTTTTTTGGAGTCATTTTTAATCAGTTTTTTTAGCACGAAGAAGAGCGTCGTTGTAAAACTTCCGTGCCAAGTACAATTTTGGAGAAAATATTCATTGTCATCGTCATGCCGCTATGATAGTTGGTCTAGTAATCGCCATGTGAACGTTCTACTAATCGTGACATGCGTTCAAACTGCTTTGAGGCCTTATTATATAACTTTGAAAAATAATTTTGTTTAATTGACTTAAATTATGTAGAAACATCTCGAAAATGATATGCGAAAGTTATTTTGGGTAGAAACATTTTTTTCAAAACATGTAGAAAAATGTTAAAAACAAACTTTAAACGTGTTTTTCGTGAAGCAATGTTTCCGAAATCGGGGGAATGTAGGCCCTATATTTTCGACCAATTGACTTCAAATGTTAACTGTAGCTTCTTATTTTTATATTCGCTTACCAATGACAGTTTTTTAAAACACATAGAGGCCGTTTTTTAGTGGAAAATGCGACTATTTTCACAATGGGGCGAAATTTGCAAAAATCAATATTTTTTAATAATCGTGTGTAGTTCGATAGCAAAACTCATGTAGATTACGGAAGAAAACAATTTTCTGGGTGCTCATGTGCGTCTTCAACGAGTCCGCCCGTGGGGGGCTTAAAAAAATGCGTTCTCTTTGTACCAGCCACTGGGCCGCTATTTTGTATTTTTTGGGAAAATAAAACATTGATTTAAGTATCTATGGATATGTCAAATAAATCATCTAAACCTCGTTTCGATTGCTTTATTAGTAATTTAAAAAAAATCCCAAAAGGGGATTTGTTTTCCGACCATCCAAAGGTATATAAGGCCCTAACTCAAGGGTCCCCAAACTTTTTCGGTCTGTTCTTCGAAATTTATCGGACAGCGTCGGGACGCCCCAGGGCATCGGAATGCCCAGTTTGGGAACCTCTGCCGTAACTGATCATGCAAAGGTTCGTAGGCCTTTGTTGACTCGATTGTGTCTGCATATAGAACTGCGGAATAATTTTTAGGCACTCAGTCACAAACTTTTTGGTTTTTATTAAAACATTTAATAAAGAGTTTGAAACTTAAATTTCGCTTAAATGCAACTTTATTTATTTTAGAAATAAACTAATTACGGTTGTTACGTTAGAATTATAATTTTTATTTATTTTCAATCCTTATATATACAACTATTTTTTCATAAAATACTTTTAAATATTTTTTTGCACGAGTGGTATTCGCCTGTGTTCGAGACATACCCAGTTATCGACATCGTCACGACCCAGTAATCGATAACGTTTATATTTATATGTATATCTTTTTACTATCGCGAATATATGTATGACGATCACTCGTCCGTGGATTCTTCAGACAATGCTAATTACGGATCCAATATTTATTTTCTGATTTTCTATAAATTAATATTCGATACATAAGATTTTGGTTTTCTAACATTGTCCCAGTTATCGGCAGCGTGTGTATTTTGCTGAACCGGTAATCGTCATATATGAAAACTCGTTGGAATTAGCATAAAACTATAATTTTTCATGCTGAACGCAAAACTAAGATGCTTGTTAATCAGTTGAAGACAAATTTACCGCACGCAAGTCCCCAGGCATTCTCAAATCACTCGAGTTGTGACACGGTTCACGGTAACCTCCTAACGAACGATTCGGCCGAAATGACAGATAGACGTCGTAGCGGAATATATTTAATTATATTATTCTTGAATACGTATACTTACAAGTGTGACAATGTAATACAGCATAGTAAATACCTCCTGGGAGCTAATATATTACAGATCTGCCCGGCGGACTGATTTTTATCTCAAAATACTTATTTAAGAGCGGGGTAAAGTATTTAAATTTTTTTTTCATTTTTTTTTCATTTTTTAAATGAATGCATAATATATCAAGAATATTGTGTTAAAATTTCAAGTCGATCGGAGTAAAATTAACGAAGTTATGAGTATTTGAGCGTCTATTGCTCCATGCCGGGTTTTATACCTGGGCGGCAGCTGCGCGGCGCGCTATTGTATTTTTCGATCCCGAATAAATTTCTTGATAAACGGGCATGTTCCGGTCCCGTTATGTATATTCGAGGCATGGTGTATATTAGTATACACATTAGTTTGTACATCAGTTGACCGCTGTATGCCGTGCTGAGCAGTAGCAAGTCACACTAACAGTTTGAGTCCGTTTTCGTTCGTGTTCGTACCTCGAAAAATGCCTCGAAAAATAAGCAGACAAGATCGTGAGAACGGTATTGGGCAATTGTGCCGACCAAAAAAAAAGTGCCTCCTCAAAAGGAGCTACATAAGCTGCAAGGAATTGCAGCTTATGTAGCTGCATGTACTTACAATGAAGGTTCTTTCGCTTTGTTGGCCTTTATGGAAGAGATGGAAATCAGTACAGGGCCAAGTTCTCACGAATGGGCCCGACAAGTTGACGATTTGCGAATTAGTAGAGCAGAGGAGCAAGCGGCGCACGACAGTAAAGAAGAAAGAGTTTTACGTAGACAAACGCAAAAAGATGCTCTCGATCATCTTGATGGAAGCCTTTTGCTCTACGGACCTGGCATCGACGACTTTAAGTGAGTATAAGAAAATTATCGAGTTTTATTTTGAATTTCTAAAAATTCAAAGATAATTGAAAAATCTGAAAAAATTCATACGTATTCAGAAAAATGAACGAATCACGAAAAAAAACTGGGTTGCGGGCGAAATTTGTTGACTAATTTTTTTTTTCATCATTTTGATAATAACATTTTGGAATTATTATTATGCAAAATTAATCTTTTGAGTACCTTTAATATGCATGAATTTTCTCAGATTTTTATGCAATCGAGAAGGGTTCTCAAACTTATGTGCAATGAGCGCTAAGCGACCAAACTCTTCTGCGTTTTTTAAACCGTTTTTCTGAGACTTGTCATATTTGAAGTCCGTGTGCACGATAACTCAAAATCTACTGGATCAATCGCTTTGAAATTTTGCACAGTATTTCTTCACATAATTCACCAGGTATTGTCGAGAGCTTTTTTGTTTTTTTTAATAATTACTACTTTTTCAACAACAAATTAGCCGATTTTTTTAAGCGAAAATCGGGTTTTTGGCTCCCAAGTGCTACGAAAAATCGAAAAATCGAAAAAAAAAAATCCTCCCGTCATTACCTCGGGAAACATCTCCTTTAACAAATGCATTTTGATTTTTTTGTTTCAGATGATTCTGTTGCGAGTTATGGTGCACACCGCAAACCAACTTTTTTTCGCGGCGCCTCCGGGGTTTAATTTTCACTCGCTCAATTTTGAATATTTTGCAATGCAAATTTAGGAGAATGGTGTTCAAATGTTACTTTATTATATGTAAATTTTTCAATAAACGAACACTATTCGTTACGCTAAAAAAATCTTAAAAACATGCCTTTTTTTCGCCGAATTAACTTTACCCCGCCCTTAATGTACAAAGATGCCGATTACTAAGACCCTGACGGCCACTGGGCCGACTACCTTATGCGTAATCTTATGATTCCTCGGATGTGACCATTCATTAGGGGCACTGTTTAAACTCCTGCAAGTGTTACCTATATAGTTGGAGTTCCACCTACTGTAAGGCGTATATTCGAAGACGCAAAATATCTCGCGAGAGAGTTCGGCGAAGAGCGCTCTAGCGGGGCCCCTTGCGACTACGGGCTGCCAGATCGGGGGAAACGATCGTCATTTGAAAAGAAAAGAAAAGAAGCGCTCGGACCAAGGAGACGGAAAACAAGATATGTCGGGAAATAAAGAATCTTTGAGATCTATACACAACGTCTTTTAGTCTCATTTATTCCCTATAAATATCAGAAGTGGGATATTTCCACCGTGTTTCGAAACCGAGCGAACGTCGTTTAGCTGTGTGCTTCGGCGAGTACGAATATCTCGATGTGCTGTGTGCCGCGAGACAAAGCGCGAGTGTTGATTGGCTTTGTGCATCATCACAAATCGAAAAAGTCTTCGGCGCGTGTGGTGTAGCTGTGTGCTTCAACACAAACCCGAAAAATGGGTAAACGTATCGGTCGTTGTCCAGCTGTGTGCTTTTCTGCGATCCGAGAGACTCGATGTGCGTCGTGCTGCGAAAAATAAAAAGTATATAAGGTTCGAACAAAAGATGGAGCCTGAACAGTTGAGACTTTTTCAACTTCGTGAGATATGTCGACGTAAGGGACTCGGCACTCATGGTCGAAAGGCAGATTTAATTATTCGTCTGCAAGAAAATGATCCGACGAACGAATGGATAGCACAAGCGAGCGAAATCCAAGCGGATGTGAACGCACGCGAAAACGAATATCCTGAAAATGATGAAATTCAGGGACACGATAATGATAGAGACCGGCAAAATGAGGACGCCGGAAACTTGGAACATCAACGACGCGATAATAATCCAAATGGGCCGAACGAGGAGATAGCACAACGTGAAGCTGCTTTATTAGAGAGAGAAAGAGAGCTGATGCAACGAGAGCTCGATTACTTGAGAAGAGAGAACGAAGCGTTAAGGGCCTCACCGCGTCACAGTGTGTCGTCAACTATCTCGCGTTCATCGATCAGTATAAAAAGTGTCGGTGAGCTCTTAAGTGAATACAGCGGTTCCGGAGTTGATTTTTCAAGATGGAAAATTCAAGCCATGCTTTTGCGGGATACTTACGAGCTTGATGAGAACGCCATGAAGATTTTGATTGGCTCGAAATTACGCGGCAAAGCACTGAACTGGTATCACAGTAGAGTCGAGTATCTCAAAATAAATATCGATACTTTGTTCGACTCGATGCAATCGATGTTCGATCAGCGCCCGAGTAAAATGGAACTTCGACGGAAATTCGAGATGCGCGAGTGGCGTTCGAGTGAATCATTTGCCGATTATTGTCATCACAAGCTGATTCTCGGAAACCGTGTACCGATACCAGACGATGAAATGGTGGATTACGTAATTGATGGCATACCTTGCGAACATCTTCAAAATCAAGCGCGCATGCAAGCTTTCGACCAAGTTGGGAGTCTGCTAAAAGCCTTTGCTAAAATAAAACTACCGTCAACAAAACAAAAGCAAAAACGATATATTTCGTCATCGACGGAAGTAAGGCCAAAATATCGATCTGACTCGCGACCGAGATCACCGCTCTCGAGTGTTAAAACGGACGAGAAATCTAAAATCTCGACACGAGGAATTATTCGGTGTTATGAATGTGACGGCACCGGCCATTATGCCAGAGACTGTAAACATCGAAAACCAACGAAACACCAGACAGAGCCGAAAAAAGCTGCTGCCAAAGCCGATCGACAAGTTAGCTGCGTTTCAGATGAAGATGACGAGTCGGAGACTCACGAATCACCGAGAGAGAGCGACGCTGAGGAGAGCGACTGTCCGGTCGACGACAACGAGATTCACTTTATCGACGTGAACGCCGAATGTAGAGACGAATTACAGAGAAGCATCGATTACGACATCTCCGGCGTCGAAGCGTTTTCGACGGTATCTAGGCTCGATACCGGGTGTCGATAAGTTTAATCAAAGAACAGTATGTGAGTAAAAAATACATTGGGCCTCCCACTCCAAATTGGCAACGATATTACGGAATGAATAAATCAAAAGTCCTAGTTAAAGGAACAGTCGAGTTAAATGCCACTTTGGAAGGGGAAACTCAAAAAATAACTGTCGGGGTCGTGTCGAACAGCGCAATGTCAACTCCGGTACTTCTCGGTCGAGACTCGCTTAAAAAATTCGGATATAAACTCACGAAAGATGTAGATTATGACAAAACAGACGCGGAAATTCTTAATATCGCGGTTGAGAAAAAAAATATTGCGAACGGATTAAAAGTCAATACGCAGATCTCGTTGGGCGACCTCAAACCTGACCGGCCGAGCGTGCCAAAAATACAAGTGGAAGTTCGTATTAGTCTAAAAAACGAGCAACCGATCCAGCACGGTCCGAGAAGGCTTTCTTTTGTCGAGAAAGAAAAGGTCGGTGAAATAATAGATTCTTTGATCGAGTCAGGAATTGTAAGAGAGAGTACGTCGGAGTATACCTCGCCAATCGTTTTGACTAGAAAAAAAAACGGCGAAATACGGATGTGCATTGATTTCAGAGCGCTAAATAAAATCATATGTCGCGACAATTATCCTCTCCCGTTAATCGAGGATCAGCTCGAGGCGCTTCGAGACAAATGCTATTTCAGCGCGTTGGATTTAAAAGACGGATTTTATCATATCGCGCTGGCGGCTGACTCTATCAAGTATACCTCGTTTGTGACACCTTTCGGCCAATACGAGTTTACTCGTTTACCCTTTGGCCTAAAAATCGGTCCTCAATGTTTCCAACGATTTATCAATCGATTCATGTCCGAGCTGCTAAAAACCGGCAAGGTAATTGTATACATGGACGATATTCTCGTCGCGACTTGTACTCTCGAGGATCATCTGCAAGTAATCAGAAAAGTCTTCGATACGTTGGTCGAAAACAAACTAGAATTGCGCCTCGACAAATGCACCTTTCTGTGTACCGAAATTGACTACTTGGGGTATCGAGTAAACAGGGATGGCTTAAGCCCCACGGATAACGGTGTACTGGCAGTTCAAAACTTCCCAGAACCAAAAACAGTTAAGGAAATTCAAAGCTTTATCGGGTTGGCCTCTTATTTTCGCAAGTTTATTGAAAATTTCTCCCTGATTGCAAGGCCCCTTTATAATTTACTCAAAAAAGACGTGACTTTCACATTCGGTGATAACGAAAGAAATGCATTTGAGACACTTAAACAAAAACTCACGAATGCACCCATCCTCGCGATTTACAATCCTCACGCGGCAACCGAGCTTCATTGCGATGCTAGCTCTCATGGTTTTGGTGCTGCGCTTATGCAGCAACAATCAAACAAAGAAATGCACCCGATTTTCTATTTCAGTCATCGAACCACTGAAGCGGAGTCTCGCTATCATAGCTTCGAGCTCGAAACGCTCGCTATTGTTTACGCGTTACGAAGATTTCGTGTCTACCTTCAGGGTATATCGTTTGTAATCGTTTCAGATTGTAACGCGGTCACTCAAACTCTGGAGAAACGGGATATTAATGCTCGCATTGCTCGTTGGAGTATTGAGCTCCAAAGCTTTGATTTTCAAATCGTTCACCGTCCGGGTACAAAAATGAGGCATGTCGACGCTTTAAGTAGATCGTTCGGGATTCTTGTCGTCGAAGACAACCCATTCGAATGGAATCTCACCATTTGTCAAAGCCGCGATCCAGGTATTCGCGCGATTATAGAAAAACTCGAAAAATCGGAGGATCCTGTCTACGAAATGAGAGATGGGCTTGTATATAAAAAAACAGGGAGAGGCTCTTTTGTTTTTCGTACCCAAACAAATGGAAATACATGTCCTCTTCCGCTATCACAACGAAATGGGTCATGTTGGATTGGATAAAATGGCCGAATCAATTCGTCGCACGTACTGGCTTCCTCGGCTTCGTAAGAAGTGCGCGGAACATATTAGACACTGTCTCAAATGTATCTCTTTCTCGCCCATTTCCGGAAAAAACGAAGGCTATCTTCACCCGATTCCGAAAGGATCAGCTCCATTTCAAACGATTCACATTGATCATTACGGACCGGTGAACCACCGAGTAACAACGAAAAAATATATATTCTTGATAGTTGACGCATTCACAAAATTCGTCCGATTGTTTCCTACAAAGACGACCAACTCGAGGGAAGCCATAACTAGTTTAAATCAATATTTTCAAAGCTACAGTTGCCCCCAGGTAGTAGTTTCGGACCGTGGAAGCGCATTCACTTCGAACGAATTCGATGAGTTCATAAAAAATCGCAAAATCAAGCACGTTAAAATCGCAACGGGGTCACCTCAGGCGAACGGCCAGGTGGAGCGAATTAACAAGATTATCTCTCCGATGCTCGCGAAACTATCCGACAACGAAACCGGTAGGTCATGGGGCAGGGTATCAGTTCTGCACAGTGCAGTTTGACACCGAGTCAGCCCGCCAGTTCAACTCTCCACTGTTCAATTCGACAAAGCGGGCAGTTTGACACAGAACCAATTCGACGGCCGTAGCAGCTCGACATTTCCCCGACGCTCGCGTATCCCCACTCTTCAGATTCTGGCCGGGCGATTCGCTGCCCTGTGTCAGTTTGACACCGAGTCCTCCCTACACAGCGTAGCGTGCTCAACTTACATTTCCTAGCGGCTGTACTTTTTTCGAATCACCCATACCCGGGAACGAGAAATATACGAGCAAAATGTTTTCGCATGTACCGACTACCCGCTCTGTCAGTTCTCTAGTTTATCGACTGATTTTGAATGGAAATCTCACGAGCGGCATATTCTTATAACTTTATTCTTTAATAATGCCACGAACATATATTTAGTCTCTAAAAATTTTTATTCTTCCATAATTCGGGAAAAAGCGTCATTTTTGAGTACTTGAGAATAACGATAAGCAATACTAAGAGAACTGAAAACTTATATAATAATCGTGTGAAAGAAAAACTGGTGGCCTCGTACAGTTGGACAGTTTTTCGTTGCCGTTAAATATAGGATAATATTCTTCAAGAGGATGTTTAATTTTGTTCTGAATTTCGTTTCTTGTGGCTCTTGGTTTATTCATAAAAATCATCGTGCAAAGTCTAAATTTTATAATCAACTTTTTAATCGTCAAAAATATCGCTGAAAAAAGCATATGCAGTTACAAGAAATTAATATCATGAAACGATTAGAAATAATATTGTTGTCAATATTCCTCATATATGTTCCTTTCATTACAGATTGAAACGTCCACATTATTATCATCCATGTTGTTCAAATACTTAATGCCAAAGAACAGTGCATGTCGGATATATTTATTTTTCATTAATGTGTGACATGTCGTCTACTATATATGAAAAAATTGAATCATCGTATAACATGAATACGCTGTGTTGAAAAGCGCAGAATCATTAAGGGGGGGGGGGTGGAAGGTTAATTTGCTATAAAAAAGCATATTTTCGATATTTTTTGGTGGCGTACTGTTAATATATATTTATTTATATAATTAGTATAAAATAAAAGGACATTTGAAGAATATTCTGTGAAATTTTCGTTAATAATTGTGCAGAAATGAGCCAGTGACAGGAAATCTTCTGAGGCCACAAAAAAAAAGTTACATTGCGGTGAACTGCATAACTCACCACTGGATCACCCGAAAAAAAATTCAACAAGATCGTATTATTTAATAAGTTTCTTGAGGTAACGCTGTCGAGTTTTTATTTTTATTTCTTTTCAATTTTTAGTCAGACTTAGAAGACAAAATAGCGATTTTTCATTTAAAAAATTGGAACCTTTATTATTGCAAAATGGATTAAAATGATAAAAAAAATCGACAGCGTTACCTCAAGAAACTTATTAACTAATACAATCTTCTTGGATTTTTTTTCTCGGATGATCCAGTGATGAGTTATGCAGTTCACTGCAATTTTTTTGTGGTGTCTGCAAAGATGTGCTGTTCTGCATAATTATTAATGAAAATTTTACAGAATATTCTTCAAATGTCCATTCATTATATACTTCTTACACAAATAAATATATATATCAACTGTGTCGTAAAAAAAATTATCGTAAATATGCTTTTTTTCGTAGCGAAATACCCCCCGCCCCCTCCCCTTAACACGTCTAGCCACCCTGGCCACTCGAAAAATGGGTATTATTTTTTAAAAGTCATAAACTCAACAGTATAAAACAATATATATTAATTTTTTAACCTAAGGTAAGAGACAGCTTTGAAAATGTCTCAAATAAATATTATTTTAAAGTATTATAGGACGAATATTATTATAAGATAAATTTCCGTTCCAGGCAAACAACGAAAAAGCATCTTCGTTGGCAGAATCCTGAAAAAAAAGTTTTTTTTTTTCATGTTGTCAAGTAACGAAGTAACTTGGCTCGGATCAGTACAGTAAATACTGAAGCGAAGGAACGGATTTATAAATAAAAGGATCATTGTCGAATTTTTGCCAATACTTGTGGTTTTATATATTTAACTCTTTAAAAAAATGCACAGCCGTTTCAGATATTTTTTTTATGCTACAATTCACATCCAACATTAATAACTGTTCATATAAACATCCTTATAACTATTTTCAGTTCTGTGACAATTGACAAATATTATATATTAGATTCCTTTTTATCACATCACATTATTTATCACATATTGAATGCATTGTTTTCACATATTCGCAGTCATTCAAGTGTACATGTTTTTACAACTAATTAATATTATTAACGTTCGTGTACATATCGGTGCATTTATATTAAGATACATTTTTTTTGGGGGTAAGTATTGCACAGTGATTTAAAGCGCTGTCCGCCGAGTAACAAAGGCCATAGTCGGGTAAGTAGGGGAAAATGGCCCCCGCATTTTCGCCATCGAAATTTGGAGTATATTCTGAGGTATAAAAAAAACAAATTTTCTGAAAATTTCATCCCCGTCAACGCAATGGTTTTAGAAAAATGAATTTTCTCAAAATTAAAAAAAAATACAAAATTCCGGAAACGGTTCAGTTTTATTTTTTTTTTACTTTTTTTTACTATATAAAAATTTTATACTATATATAATATTTTATTATATATATTATACTATATATAATTTTTTTTTACTATAACCCACTTGTGGTACGATAACGAAATTTCTTTCATATAATCTTTGGGCACCTTATTAGATTATATAACTTTTTCAAAATGACCGGTTTGGTACGCCACAGTGAAAAAAAAAGAAATAGACTTTACTGATGTATTTTCGTTATATATCTATATAACTAAAATATATCAATAAAGTGTGTTTCTTTTTTTTTCACTGTGGCGTACCAAACCGATCATTTTGAAAAAAGTATATAATCTAATAAGGTGGCCAAAGATTATATGAAAAAAATTTCGTTATTGTACCCCAAGTGGATTATAGTAAAAATTAATAAAACAAGGAAGATTATTTTTTTTTCAAATCTTAATCTTTCGCAAAATGTTCTATCATTTTATTTCGTAACACGTTTGTTTGGAACAAGTACCGACAAAAAAATCAAATTGATCCACTGAACCGTTTCCGGAATTTTTTTATATTGAAAAAAAATCATTTTTCTAAAACCATTGCGTTGACGGGGATGACATTTTCGGATTTTTTTTTTATACCTCAGAATATACGCCAAATTTCGCTGGAAAAAATACGGGGGCAATTTTTCCCTACTTACCCGGCTATGGCCTTTCATCCCCGTCAACGTAATGGTTTTAGAAAAAGGATTTTTTTTTCAATATAAAAAAAAATCCGGAAACGGTTCAGTGGATCGATTTGATTTTTTTTTGGTCCTTGTTACGATCAAACGTGTTACGAAATAAAATTATGGAACATCTTGCGAAAGATTAAGGTTTAAAAAAAAATTATGTTCCTTGTTTTATTTTTTTTTTACTAAATCCACTTGGGGTACAATAACGAAATTTTTTTCATGTAATCTTTGGGCACCTCATTAGATTATATAACTTTTTTTAAATGATCGGTTTGGTACGCCACAGTGAATAAAAAGAAACACTTTTTTCATATATTTTAGTTATATAGATATATAATTAAAATATATCAATAAAGTCTGATATGTGACTAATTGATCGGTTTGGTACGCCACAGTGAAAAAAAAGAAACACACTTTATTGATATATTTTAGTTATATAGATATATAACGAAAATATATCAATAAAGTCTGTTTCTTTTTTTTTCACTGTGGCGTACCAAACCGATCATTTAAAAAAAGTTATATAATCTAATGAGGTGCCCAAAGATTACATGAAAAAAATTTCGTTATTGTACCCCAAGTGGATTTAGTAAAAAAAAAATAAAACAAGGAACATAATTTTTTTTTAAACCTTAATCTTTCGCAAGATGTTCCATAATTTTATTTCGTAACACGTTTGATCGTAACAAGGACCAAAAAAAAATCAAATCGATCCACTGAACCGTTTCCGGATTTTTTTTTATATTAAAAAAAAATCATTTTTCGAAAACCATTGCGTTGACGGGTATGAAATTTTCAGAAAATTTGTTTTTTTTTTATACCTCAGAATATACTCCAAATTTCGATGGCGAAAATGCGGGGGCCATTTTCCCCTACTTACCCGACTATGGCCTTTGTTACTCGGCGGACAGCGCTTTAAATCACTGTGCAATACTTACCCCAAAAAAAATGTATCTTAATATAAATGCACCAATATGTACACGAACGTTAATAATATTAATTAGTTGTAAAAACATGTACACTTGAATGACTGCGAATATGTGAAAACAATGCATTCAATATGTGATAAATAATGTGATGTGATAAAAAGGAATCTAATATATAATATTTGTCAATTGTCACAGAACTGAAAAAAGTTATAAGGATGTTTATATGAACAGTTATTAATGTTGGATGTGAATTGTAGCATAAAAAAAAATATCCGAAACGGCTGTGCATTTTTTTAAAGAGTTAAATATATAAAACCACAAGTATTGGCAAAAATTCGACAATGATCCTTTTATTTATAAATCCGTTCCTTCGCTTCAGTATTTACTGTACTGATCCGAGCCAAGTTACTTCGTTACTTGACAACATGAAAAAAAAAACTTTTTTTTTCAGGATTCTGCCAACGAAGATGCTTTTTCGTTGTTTGCCTGGAACGGAAATTTATCTTATAATAATATTCGTCCTATAATACTTTAAAATAATATTTATTTGAGACATTTTCAAAGCTGTCTCTTACCTTAGGTTAAACAATTAACATATATTGTTTTATACTGTTGAGTTTATGACTTTTAAAAAATAATACCCATTTTTCGAGTGGCCAGGGTGGCTAGATGTGTTAAGGGGAGGGGGCGGGGGGTATTTCGCTACGAAAAAAAGCATATTTACGATAATTTTTTTTACGACACAGTTGATATATATATTTATTTGTGTAAGAAGTATATAATGAATGGACATTTGAAGAATATTCTGTAAAATTTTCATTAATAATTATGCAGAACAGCACATCTTTGCAGACACCACAAAAAAATTGCAGTGAACTGCATAACTCATCACTGGATCATCCGAGAAAAAAAATCCAAGAAGATTGTATTAGTTAATAAGTTTCTTGAGGTAACGCTGTCGATTTTTTTTATCATTTTAATCCATTTTGCAATAATAAAGGTTCCAATTTTTTAAATGAAAAATCGCTATTTTGTCTTCTAAGTCCGACTAAAAATTGAAAAGAAATAAAAATAAAAACTCGACAGCGTTACCTCAAGAAACTTATTAAATAATACGATCTTGTTGAATTTTTTTTCGGGTGATCCAGTGGTGAGTTATGCAGTTCACCGCAATGTAACTTTTTTTTGTGGCCTCAGAAGATTTCCTGTCACTGGCTCATTTCTGCACAATTATTAACGAAAATTTCACAGAATATTCTTCAAATGTCCTTTTATTTTATACTAATTATATAAATAAATATATATTAACAGTACGCTAACAAAAAATATCGAAAATATGCTTTTTTATAGCAAATTAACCTTCCACCCCCCCCCCCCCCCCCTTAATGATTCTGCGCTTTTCAACACAGCGTATGCATGTTATACGATGATTCAATTTTTTCATATATAGTAGACGATATGTCACACATTAATGAAAAATAAATATATCCGACATGCACTGTTCTTTGGCATTAAGTATTTGAACAACATGGATAATAATAATGTGGACGTTTCAATCTGTAATGAAAGGAACATATATGAGGAATATTGACAACAATATTATTTCTAATCGTTTCATGATATTAATTTCTTGTAACTGCATATGCTTTTTTCAGCGATATTTTTGACGATTAAAAAGTTGATTATAAAATTTAGACTTTGCACGATGATTTTTACGAATAAACCAAGAGCCACAAGAAACGAAATTCAGAACAAAATTAAACATACTCTTGAAGAACATTATCCTATATTTAACGGCAACGAAAAACTGTCCAACTGTACGAGGCCACCAGTTTTTCTTTCACACGATTATTATATAAGTTTTCAGTTCTCTTAGTATTGCTTATCGTTATTCTCAAGTACTCAAAAATGACGCTTTTTCCCGAATTATGGAAGAATAAAAATTTTTAGAGACTAAATATATGTTCGTGGCATTATTAAAGAATAAAGTTATAAGAATATGCCGCGCGTGAGATTTCCATTCAAAATCAGTCGATAAACTAGAGAACTGACAGAGCGGGTAGTCGGTACATGCGAAAACATTTTGCTCGTATATTTCTTGTTCCCGGGTATGGGTGATTCGAAAAAAGTACAGCCGCTAGGAAATGTAAGTTGAGCACGGTACGCTGTGTAGGGAGGACTCGGTGTCAAACTGACACAGGGCAGCGAATCGCCCGGCCGGAATCTGAAGAGTGGGGATACGCGAGCGTCGGGGAAATGTCGAGCTGCTACGGCCGTCGAATTGGTTCTGTGTCAAACTGCCCGCTTCGTCGAATTGAACAGTGGAGAGTTGAACTGGCGGGCTGACTCGGTGTCAAACTGCACTGTGCAGAACTGACACCCTGCCAAATCGAAGTGTCCTAAAACTTATTTGTACACCTAATACAAATTTTGTTTCAGATAATATTTACGGCCAGAACCGTGTATACAGTGAGGACTCCTTTTCTTCAGTTATTTTCAACCATTAAAAAAATGTAAAAGAATAAAAATGAACGTTTAAAAAAAAATTATGTTCTTCTGAAGTGCTTTGATTTGACAAAAAAAATCAGACTGATTAGCGTATTTTAACCATTAAAAAAATCGCGAAGATCAGCTATTTTCCGACTGATTATACTGTACACCCTTAATGATGCGATAATATTGTATCAGGAAATCCAGGAACGCCTCGAAGCCGGCACAGCTGCGTTTAATTGTCGATCCTTGATTATTGAAATGAATGCTTCTTATCATTTCTGCATAACTAATGACGTTATCTTCGAGAAAATGAAGTTATTTCATTATAAACCTCGCAAGGTTCTGGGCTAGCGTATCAGTATAAATAGGCTTGGCAGAAGTAAAAGACGGTGAAGTAGTCTTCAACAAGTCGACAGAGAAGCGTCTTTGTCCGAGTTATCAGTATCTACTGAATCCGGGTTCTCCATTCTTCCTATATCGAAATGAAGACAACGAGGCGTTACAGCGCTTTTTCTATCCTATTCATAGCGGTGCTCGTTGTGTACGGGGTGCTAAATAGATCTGTACATTGTCAGCTATTGGAGACGTATTCGGCCTGGCCGGCAAGATTTGATACGCATGTTCAAGGGACGTCTAAAGAGCCGACGTGCCCAGAAGGTTTCCAGTGGATCAATGACGACTGTTATGTACTAATGATAGAGAGTTAACAAGGATATTGTTGCTGCTGTGGATCATGTGAGCACATACTTAACCCTAAAGCTACAAACTAGGTGGGTGCGGATTGCAGAATTGGTCAGGTCAGGTCGGGTCAGGTCATTAGACTATGATTCGGATCGAGTATCCGTGATCGGAAGGGGACACTCTAATTTTATCGAGTACCCGAGTTTTTCGAATACTCGTGACCAGACTGGAATACTCGTACTCTATTGAGTACCCGACGATACTCGAGTATACTCGGGTAACCGTCGCCTAGCGGTTTAATCGTCTCACATCGGGTACTCGATAAGCCGTGTTGCGGGAACGAAAATTTTAAATTTCGTTTCATAGTAGATAGCGCCACGAAAACGTACAAAAACTGACGAAATTGACTCGAGCTTTATGTTCTCTACCAATAAGTTGAAGATCATAAGAAATACAAATAATTGATTTGATCATTTTAAATAAAAATTATTAAATCAATTATTTTAATTTCTTATGATCTCCAACCTATCAGCGAAGGGTCTACCCTTCGCTGATAGGTTGGAGATCATAAGAAATTAAAATATATGAAAAACCGTTCGATCGAACGGAAAAAAAAACGAATCGAAAAAAAAATAATTAGACGGTTTCGCATCATCCATCGAATTTATTTATATTTTGTGAAAAAAAAACGCCATCACGGGACTCGAACCCTGGACCTCGAGCGTCAGAACCGGGAACCTTGCCCACTGGGCCACGCCCGCTGGTTCGACAAAGGTGCAACCGTACCGGTATCGTAGCTACTAGTAGCTACGAGCTAAATTTTAGAACGTTTTTTCTTGAAAACTAAAGACCGTTGTATAAAATCCCTTTACTCAGGTACTCAGGGTAGGTCCCTCTACAACATATCTGAGACTTATCAAAATCCGTGAGTGACAGCCTGTAAGGTCCCCTTGTTAGGAGCGTAGTTCAAAGTTCACCTGGGGTAGATATCTACCCCCGTTTGTAGTTCCAGGGTTAATGTTACCTCCATTACGCCGACCGAAACCCGCAAAATTTGTTTGGGGGGAGGTTGTTTCAAGTAATAATTTAGTTTGAAAAGACCGTTGCATTATGATTCATGCTATTCTTTATGTTTTGCAGTGATCTTGATCGTGCCAACGCATCTTCGTCGGAAAATGGCAGAATCGTATCTACAAGACGAATTTATTATTTAAAATGAACTTGACGTTGTAATGATTTTCGAATAAATTACTATTATTGATCCCAATTTACGACGTTTATATTCGCTGTATTGCACTTTTTTACCATCCGACGTGGAGTATTGAAAAGTTGGGAGTTTTTCGCGTAACGTTTGAATATCGAGATATAAAAGAATTCATTTGATATCAAGTCAACCGATATAAAGCAATCAAGGTTTACATGTTAATTAAAAAAAAATAGACATTAAAACTATGATGAAATTCGTGATGGCGTTCCGTTTAGCCGAGCGCCTCAACCATGCAAATCATGTTCGTCGAGCATACACAAACTACTTGCCCATATTATCATTATCATGTAGCTAATAACAAATAATCAACAAGAATTTTAAACTGTATTCGAAATAAAATATAAGCCGAATTAATTTCTTTAATTGTTAGCCTTCTCTATGATACTGGTCGACTCAACAATATAATATTAAGACAATGGGGCGTTAGGTATTGATGGGAGAAAAGATCAATATCTGCAACTGCAATGAAACTGGCGAACATAGTTTTTTTTCTTCCAAGCACCAAAAGCATTAGAATCAATTTTTTAAATACGTGCTAATCACTTGCCTCGTATTGTAATATCACGTAGCAGGCAGGTTATATCTGGAAATTTCAACTGTATTCGATATAACAGACATGAAAAATGAATTTGGCAAAAACTGAACTCCCTTCATCCTAAAGATTTGCCCATCAGAGCGAAATAATCTAATCGCCGTATGTGATCTTATGATTCTCTGAATGTGGCTATTCATTAGGGGCATTATTTCAGTTTTTAAAAAGTATTCCTTTCACGAAGTCGAATATTTGACAATTAACTGATTTTCGTCTATAACCGAGTAACATCCCAGGATACTGGTAAAATTTCAAGTTACCGAACTTTTAACGAAAAATGACCACTCTAAAAATCGTATCATTTATACGGCGCTTTATGGAGATGACACGCTGGCAACATTCATATCTAATAATTGATGCACTAAATAACTCTAGATGCATGATATAAACTGCTAACGCACGTAAAAAATCTGGAGATTCCGTGACGACGATAAAAACAGACCGTCACTCAACGTTTAAAGAAAACATTAATGATAAAATTTTAAAAAATGTGACTAGTAGAAGAATTTCCGTAGGCGCGACTTTTCAGAGACATCGTAAAAATGTCTAAATCTACTAAATTTGCGCAAAAATATATAATCCAGTTTATCGTCGAATGTAATTATTGCTTGTAACTTATTTTTTATTAAGCGCCACCGTAATTTCCCGATGTTTCAGAAGGGCCCTGCTCATGCCCCCACAAAATACAGCCCCCGCGGAAGGAATACCTTAAGGGGTTACGTGGGTTTTGAAGCCAAAAAAAGCATATTTTCTCTTCTTTAAATATAATATGTAAACTATTTTATTCAAAATTTTAAGCACATAAAAGAGCAATATTTGAACAATATTTTTTAAAAATTCTCATTAAAAAATTTGGGAAATTCAGCCGATGGGACCTGGTTTCCGGAGACTCCTAAAAAAATATCCTCGTGGTGGTCAGGATAACTCATGATACCTTTATCTGAAATTAAAAAAAAAAGCAATTTTTTTCTGTTAGTAGACAAGTTCGGCTCGTGATTGAACGAAGGATTTTTTTAAAAATTGAAATTTGAATTTTTAGCAGAGTTGTATGCAAAATAGTTCAATTTCGGGTACAATTTACACTGCGTATAGCCTTGTAAAATTAGTTCCAATCGAAAAGAAAAACTTCGTTCAATCAATAGTCAATGCTATTTTGAAGAAGTGTACAAAATTTCAATAAGTTCTGTGCAATAGTTTTTGAGAAATCGAGTCCACCGACTTCAAAAATAATGTTTTGAAAAAAATGCGATTACTTGCGTCACTCCCGGCCGGTCTTTCCTAACGGAGGGAATTCCCAAAGGCTGTCTCTCCTAGACTTTTACTCCGATTGGCTTAAAAGTTTGGGAGAATATTCTAGACATATTGTGCGATTAAATAATAAAAAAAAATTAACTGTATTTTTTGAAATTTTCAAACTCAGGTAACCCCTTAAGTGTTACGTAGTTGAAGCTCTTCCTACAGCCCTATTGATATGTAGCAACAGCACATTTCAATACGGATTAGAAAGACTGGTAAAATTGTCGTACGCGATTAATGGTGTGTTGAGATCATATGAAGAAATTCAGGAACGAAGCCGGCAACAGCTGTGCTTATTTGTCGATCTTTGACATTTCAAGTGGATCCACTTTCCTTATAATTTACGCATAACTAACTACGTTATGTTTCAGATGACAAAGTTATTTCAATCTCAACCTCTCAAAGTCCTGGACTAACGTACTAGCATAAATAGACTTCACAGAAGTAAAAGACGGGGAGTAGTTCGTCAACAAGTGGACAGGGCGAAGCGTCTCTTTCCGAGTCATCAGTACTAAATTCGGGCTTTTCTATCACCCTATATCGAAATGAAGACAACGAGAAGTTACAAGCCTGTTTCCATCCTATTTATAGCAGTGCTTATTATGTATGAGGTGCTAAATACATCGGCACATTGTCAGCAATTGGAGACGGCTAGCATTAGAGCGGAAAGACTTCGATGGTGGATTCACGAGTTACGTACAAAGCCGAGGTGCTCAGAAGGTTTCCAGTGGATCAACGACGGCTGCTACGTAAAAATGATAGATAGTTAACGAGGACATTGTCGCTGCTGCGGATCATGTGAGCTCATACTTAATTTTATCTTCATTATGCCGACCGAAACCTGCAAGCTTTACTGGGGGCAAATTGTTTCAAGTTATAATTTGGTTTGAAACGACCGTCCCATTATGCTATATTTTTTATTTCTGCAGTGATCTTGATCGTCCCAACGCATTTCCATCGGAAATCGGCAGAATCATATCTACAGAACGAAATTCTTATTTTAAATGAACTTGATGTTTTAATGTTTTCCTAATAAATGACTATTATTGATCCCAATTTACGACGCTTGCTTTCGCTGTATTGCACTTGTTCACCATCCAACGTAGAGTATCGACGAGTTGGGAGTTTTTCGCGTAACGTTCGAATACCGAGATATATTAATGAATTCAGCCGACATCAGGTCAACCGATGTAAAAGAAATTAAGGTTTACATGTTAAATAAAAACAAAAACAAACATAATTAAGACTGTGATGTAATTCGCGATGGCGTTCCGTTTAGCTGAGCACCTCAACCATGAAAATTGTGTTCGCCGAGCACGTACAAACTACTTGCCTATATTATCATTATCACGCAGCTGATAACTAATAATCGCCCAAAAATTCTGTCTTCGAAATAAAAGATAAGCAAAATTAATTTTTGTTATTGTTAGCGCTGTCCAAGACAAGAAACAAGACACGAAAATGGAGAGTTAAGCATTAATTGGAAAAAAGATTAATCTATGCAACAGCAATTAAACTTGCGAACATAGTTTTTTTTAGCCGAGCACCGAAAGCATTAAAGATCAATTTTTTAACACCCGCTAATGTGCTTGCTCCGTATCATGATATCATGTATCTAATAGGTAATAACTGACAGGAAGTTTTAACTGTATTTGATATAACAGATATGAAAAATTAATTCGGCAAGAGTTTAGCTCCCTCCGTCCAAAAGACTTGCCCATCAGAGCGAAGTAATCCGATCGCACATGTGCGATCTTATGATTCTTCGAATGTGGCCATTCGCTAATGAACTATTCAAGTTTTTTCAAGTTTATTCAAGTGCGGCATAGTCGGAGCTCCGCTCGTACTTCTATTAATTAATAACGACAGCACACTTTATGACGGACTAAAAACCCTGGCAAACATGTTGTACGCGATCAAGAGGCACCACTAGTGTGACTACCCAAAAAGGTGATTTTCGGGAATTTATTGAAGGAAAAGTATTGCATTGAATGTTTTGAAATTTTGACGATATATTTGTGTATAAATTATGTATATACAGTAATTTTTTGTATGAAAATATTAAATTTTCAGCGACTTATGCGCGTTCTCTTGAGTCTCCAAAAGAAAGTTCTCTCACTGCTGCAGTGGTTGCGGCCTTCAGAGAGCCCGAAATAAAAAAAAAATACAAAAGTCCGTTAGACTAGAAAATATTGCCGGTACAGTGACGCAGGATTGTAAAAAAAAATTGGAATCCAACAAAATGGCGGTATTTTGAGAAACAGGTTCCAAATTACGCTTAGAAAATCTGATGATTTTGTGCATGGCATATTGAAATTTGTTATCCAATCTAAAAAGTGGAGAGTCATTGTATGAAGAAACAAATACTAAATACGCTAAAACAAGATTCAAGTCGAACGGATGATTTGTATTCGAGATAAAACTTCAGCAAATTTGAAAAATGTATTTTTGAGGAAAACGCGTTGGAAGATAAAAATATTGGTTTCATTGATATAAATCGATAAAAGTATAACGTATAGTAAGGTATATTTGAAGGTATGGAGTGTCGAAAAATGCACAAAAAAATCGATTTTTTAAAAGTATTACACTACTGGTGCCCCTTAATAGGACGTATATATCTTATCAGGTAATGACGAACAGTCACGTAGCTGGCAACGGCTGAGCTTATACTCTATTTTTGTATTGTTAAATTATTCTTCTCCGCTTATCATTTATATTCCTAGATGTTATTATTCCATGGATAATTTAATTATGTCAATATCGCAGTTTTCGGAGGATTCTGAACGAGTGTTCTAGTATAAATATGACTGGCATGACTTAGTTAAAGTAATAGACCGTGGAGACGTAGTCCGAGATATAGCATTGAGTTCGGGGTTTCCTTCCACTCTGTATCGAAATGAAGACGACAAGTGTCTATGGCATCTATTCCATCCTATTAATATCAGTGCTCATCGTGTCGGAACTGCCAAGCACGTCGGTACATTGCTTTTCGATGAACATCGACAACCCCCTGACCGTACTCCCAGCAATATTTCTTGCTTCAAGCGACGACGATTCGTCGTGCCCAGAAGGATTCGAGTGGATTGATAACGACTGTTCTGTAGTAATGGCAGAGAGTTAATACGATAATCGTAGCTGTCGTGGATTGAGTGAGTTAATACTTTAATTTTATCTCTATTATGTTGACCGAATTCTGCAACCTTCATTGGGAGTGTATGTTGGTTCAAGTTTTAATTTCGTTTCAAATGACCCTCGTTTTATTATTCATGCTAGTTTTCATTTTATTGCAGTGACCCTAACGGTGCCAAGATGACATCGGAAAAAGGCAGAATCATATCTATAAGACGAATTTCCAATTTGATATCGACGAGGTGTAGTGCGCAATTAAATATATGTTATATTGTCCGATTATATTACTATCTTTCATCTTAAGGGGTGATATACAGTCAGAGGCGTGAAAAAACGAGCATTTTCAATATTTTTTTATATAGTAAATAAGTTTGTTTTACAAAAGTGGTTACACAGACTTTTTATGTTACATTTCAACTTGATTTGTACAAATTTTCAAAGAAAAAACATTGATTGTTTATAACAATATCGCCATCTTTGTCGGACCCCCTTCGGCATGTAGTGCTTTGCGGTGACCATCATAAAATTTTACTGGATCGTATGAAATAAAAAAAAAACCAAAAAAAATCATTAGTTTAATAGTAAATCTAGTCCTTAATCGAAGCTTTTTTTAATTAACAAAATGGCGGCTTCCGACAGATAACTTTCGATTTTCGACCAAAAAATCGCTCGTTTATTGTTAAGAAAAATAGAAATTTTCAACAAAAATGGAAATCCTTCTATTAAGGACTAGTTTATAATGCTATCAATAAGCACACCAAATTTCATCAAAATCCATCGAGTGGTTATTGAATTATAGTGGTCACCGACTTGGAAAACATAGTTTCGAGAGAAACTTGCTTAAAGTTTTTCGATGTGGATACGGAATTATGTGTTCGTAACATTTTGAGCTCGGTGGATGCAGCTAAACTTTTTTTTTAATGCATTTTGATCCCCTGAATCCGAATATCACAATTTTTTGCCGAAAAGTCGAGCATTTAGTTTATAGCCAATTGTTAGAACAGTTTTTCAAAAAATAAAAGTTTTCGGGATAAATCATTTTTTTATAAATATTTTGGGCAATTTTAAAATGAAAGTATTCTTTATAAAATTTTGCTAAAGTTCATAGTTTACGAAAAATACATTTTTGAAAATTTCTGAATGAGTTTTCCAATTTTACATTTGATTTATGTATAGAAATATTAATTAAAAAATTACTTACTTCGAATCATCAATTCCTGGCCCATACAATAGGGCTTCTGCCGATATGGAAGCTTCCAAAATATCAATTTGTTATTGTCTTCAAAGCATTCTGCCTTCCCGGATATTATCGTTGCTTGCAGCTGCCGTCCGCTACCCGAGTAGAAATTGTTCTAGCCTGTCTGAGTTACGACCTAGTAACTGGCTCGCCCAATTGAGCTCATACGAACTGACCAATGGTTGGCTCGCTATGAGCTAGTAATATTGCGAATGTTTTGTTATCCATCCCTTGTCTAGTCACTGCCCAGCTGATCTTGGTCACAAATGACAAAGTGAGGTTATGTGACTACGTATAGTTTCATCGAGCGAATGGCTCATGGCTGACTAGCTTACTTGAGTTTTAGATGGCTTGGCAAAAGAAAAAAATTCTCACGTAGGCATGACGCCATGACCTAGCCAACACTAGCTAACTGTGGCTATGCGCCCCTTGGCTAGTCACTGCCCAGCCGAGCTTGGTCACGAATGATAAAGTGTGGTTATGTGACTACGTGTAGTTCTATCGAGCGATTGGCTCATGGCCGGCTAAGCAACTTGAGTTACAGATGGCGTTGTGAATGCAAGCATTCTCATGGCGAGATACCTTCTTGCAAGTAGGTATCTCGCCATGACCCAGCCAGCTATGCGGCTGTGCACCCTTTGGCTAGTCACTGCCCAGCCGATCTTGGTCACAAATGACAAAGTGTGGTTATGTGAATACGTGTAATTCCATCGAGCGACTGGCTCATGGTTGGTTAAGCAATTTGAGTTACAGATGACGTTGCAAATGACTAAAATCCTCAAGTCGGTGTATCGCGATGACGTAGCCAACACTTCCGAACTGCAGCCGCACTAGCCGGAATGAATGATCGGACAAATACAATTTAAGGTTATGTAATTCTATGCGATTATCGCTCTCAATGCGAACGTAATTGAGTCATTGATCCGATAATGTTGTTTACATTTGTTAATCCACCCATTATTCAATAATCTGAAATTGTGTAGTGTAACATATGTAGACGATAAGAAAATTCAGAAATTAAACAATTACAATTGGCTCAGTGGACAACGTCACATCTCATCACCCAGAGATCCCGGGATCGAAACCACGTTACGGCACCAGCGTTTGTCTGAGATAATTTAAAATTGAACCATTAATATATTTACAGCGCAAATATCATAACCCCAATTAATGAACAACGAAGAATATCGTAAAAGGGTCCAATGATGTAAATAATGTGTAAAAAAAATCATGAAAATATAAATATATAGCCGCAAATATTTTTTATCTAATCGCCACCTAATTTTTTGTTCCCAGTCGCTAGCTGAAAAAACTAGTTCATGGCTAGGTCAGAAATATAATACAGCCGTGGAATATTTCTTTCTATCTAGTCGCCATCTAATTTTTTGTATTCAGGCACTAGAGGGCCAAAGCGTTACAAGGCTGGGTAGTCAATCGCTAAGACGGCTAGCTAATGGCGATTCGAAACATTACTTTACTAGCTAGTGGCTAGGTGGTGATGAGTTACGTTTTCCACTCGGGTACCTGCCATGTGGACCGACGCCCCTTCACTAATTGTGGAATATCCCGGAAACCATTCATCGGATTGACTCGAAATTTTCAGGGAATATTTTCGAAACATCATACTTCAAGAAAATGTAAAAAAACGATTTTTTGAAAATTCTGACTGCACCTCACCCCTTTATTTGCGACATTTGCCTTTGGGTTCCACTTTATTCCCTCACCAGACTCCCGACGTTCTGTTACTGAAATCCTTCCCTCGCTGAGTATCGACAAATTTCAATTTAACCGCGCAACGTTTGAATATTTCGGTATATCACAGACCATAAGCAAGTATTGAAAAATGGTCCAAATAAGTTTTGACGTCATTAACTCGTCCAATATTATCCCATTTGAAGAAAATAAATGATGACATATTGGTTGATAAAAAAGACCTTATTACACCCCGTGCAGAAATTTTGGCAGGGATACAGCGGGATTCTGACTTGTATCCCGGGCTCCCAGTCGTTATCTAGTCCGATATCGGATCAGATTCGAAGATTAAATGTAAGATCCGTAAACTGGATTCCATTAGGGATCCAGAACCGGATCCTTTAATGACTCTAAATAGATTCCCCATGGAATCATTGAGGAATCTGAGAAGGATCACGGGTGAATACAGGCTGAAATAAAATATCAAAAATGGAATTATGACATGTTAAATTTATTATAAAAATAAATAACATTTATAAAGTTTTGGTGCATTAAACTATCAGTAAAAAAAAATTTGTCCAAAGATTCAAATGGCAGATCGCGCTCATCGCGAGATTTTGATGTGAATTAAAAAAAATTCACATCAAAATCTGTGAATGCAAATGTATTGACAAGAAATTATAAATACAAAAAAATTCACAAAATTAGTTGTGCATTTTTTCGTATTTAAGACAAATTAAAATCAAATTCAAAATGATTAGATTAAAATTTGCGCCAAAAGTGAGTTCGTACGTATTTTGAGAGAAAACATTGCCTCGAGGCAAAGAAATTTTTGCACATAACTTTTTGTGCGAACATTTCTTTGCCTCAACGCAATGTTTTCTCTCAAAATACGTTTACACTTGTGGTGTAAATTTTAATATAACTGTCGTGAATTCGATTTTTATTTTCTTCAACTTGAGGAAATTCACAACTCATTTTGTGATTTTTTTCATATTTATAATGTAATATTTGAAACTCACAACTTTTTTTGCAAAAATTTCTTTGCCTCGACGAAATGTTTTCTCTCGAAATACGTAAGAACTCACGGTTGGTGTAAATTTTTATCTAATCATTGTGAATTTGATTTTAAAATGTCTTAAATACATGTTTATACCCACCGACATGTCGGTGGGTATAAACAGAGACTTATTCCCCAAAACCGGTATCCCGGTTAGAATCCAACTTGCATCAGTATCGGAATATGTACGACGACGATGGCATAATTTTGAAAATTTTGGCGTCACGTGTATTTTCTGTATTACTATGTAATTCCTATCTATAGATAGGAATTTTATAGATAGGAATCTATAGACAGAAATTCCTATCTATAGATAGGAATTCCATAGTAATACAGAAAATACACGTGACGCCAAAATTTTCAAAATGATGCCATCGTCGTCGTACATATGCCGATACTGATGCAAGTTGGATTCTAACCGGGATACCGGTTTTAGGGAATCCATGACAAATCCTGATCGGGATTTGATCGGACATAGGATATCCCGGTCAAAATTTCTGCATGGGACGTACAAATTACCTGCCCATATTGCCAATATCACGCAGCTGATAACTAACAACCGGCAAGACGACCAGACGTTATTCGACGTGAGAGATAAGAAAAAATTGAAACGCAAAAAACTCTAGCTCTGCCAGTCAAAAAGGCTGCTCATCTGAGCGCAATAACCCAATTGCACATGGGCAATTTCGCCTGTATGGTGCTACTCATTAGTGATGTATTCAAGCCTCTTTCGTTGTCATGAAGTAGAAATTCCCCTTTTTGAGCGCGATCAATTAGTTTAATATAGATAAGGAGTGTCAATGAATGTATTGCGTACACAACTGAGCTTAAACTTTAGCGTCTGTCGTATCTTTTATCTACGTTTCTTCACCCTATGACTTGCACATAAGTAGAGGATTAATCTGGGGGTTCTTATGAGAATATTAAGATTAGCGGACGTTTTTCCCCAAACCTCCTGGTATAAATAGTACTGACAGAAGTAAATTGCAGGCAAGCCGAGCACAAGTTATCAGTAGCATAGTCGGATTTGCCTTTTTTTATAAAAATGAAGACATCGAATGGACTACGCGCTTTTTTTGTCGTATCAATAATAGTACTCGTTATCGTTGGGGTACTAAACACGTCGGTACATTGTACATCTTCGTGGACGTTTCCTCCGATCCAGCCGAGAACCGGATGGATTCCGCTTAACATCAAGCCGACGCCCTCGTGCCCAGAAGGATCCAAATGGACTCGTCAAGGTTGCCAAGCAATAAAAACGAATAGTTGATACCGACATTAAGGCTGCTTGGTGGATCAAGTGAGTCCATATCTAACTTCATTCCGTTATTCCAACACACTCTGTGGTGCTTCATTTGGGGGACGTTGTTGCAAATATTGTTTAACTTGAAAAGAGCTTGAAAACGTTAGTGATCGTCATGAGTGATGCGAGTGGTCATCTTGTTGCAGTGATCGCGATCGTTCCAAGCCGTGTTGATGGAAAAATAACAGAATTACAAGACGATGCTCCTATTTTATATCAACGTGATGTCACAACGTGCGACAAAAATCAATGTTTGTCAAATTGCCTTAATAAATGACTATTTATTAACATATTTTCCGAAGAGTGTCTGCGGCGAGTTTCACTGTCACTACAATGGGTGTGTTTAGACTAACTCAACGTTGAGCAATGTTGAGCAGCGCTGCTCAACGTTGAGAAGCGTTTAGTCTGGACACGTTTGCAACGCATGCGTTTGCGTTGACTAGCGTTGTGAAGCGTTGAGCCGCAACGCCATATTTTAAAAGTGTTTATAAACAAAAGGTGCGGATGAGAACAGTCTCGAGTAATTTTGGCAGCAGCAAGTGACGTTTATTAATAATATGACGGAAAATCAGGTCATACTTGAATATGATTGGCTTGGCAAAACTTATCAAGTTGAAGCAATGCCAGAGTTTCACGAAAAACTGCAAAACGGTGGGTACAGATAGAGGTTATGGATGCAGGTTATGAATGTGGATGTTATCGAAATAACACGCACTTTACTGGAATATTTTTTACAAAATGTGTTTGTTTTCTAGATATCGTCCACGCAAGCGAATTTTTCCGAAAAATAGCCAGCAGTCACGTCGACGACCCAGCAGTTTCTGGTAAGAAAAGTCAACATTTTTATCAAGGCTTTAATAGCTTTCATTTGCAGTAGTATCCGGTTCAATATAAAGTTGCACACTTAATAACACATACATTCGCATCCATTTTTCTATATAATAGATCTTCCTCTCAATGATGAAATGGGAGTAAATGTCATATGGATGATGAGAATGAGCCGAGCAATAGCCAGAAAGAGACCGCTGGAGAAAATACATGCCAAGACGAAAACGACCGAAGTTTCGTGAATGCTGAAGAAGGTAATCATTCCAGAATATTATCTATTCCTTGAATGACAATTTAGAGAAATCATGCGGGATACCGAAATTCGGCTGGCAATAGAATTTTTGTATCCCAAGTTCCCAAGTATATCTAATTATCATGAGACCGATTTCATCATGAAAAGACTATTGAATATTTATGATTCTATTATCATGAGTATTCAATAGTATTACAACTTTGACCAAACTTCACGACCCTCATTAAAAAGTAACATACAACACGATTTGTAATGAATCCATTCTGAATAGTATCGAATGTTATCCAATTTTGTAATGCAACTTTGCAATTAGGGGGTATTGCCGCTTTTCTTGATTAACAGACCGATCAACGATACGTTCGATTAAAAAACCCGCTATTTTATCATTGCCATTATCTTTGAATTAATCAACATGTCCTATGAGTAATACGAAATGTAATGATTTTTTAGTTAGTCCTATTTCTCTCTATTATAATTCGTATATTATGACACAACTATTTTTCTTTTATTAGATACAACCACCAATACATGGACTGGTCCAGCAACGAAATTATTACTAGAGGAGTATAAGAAACGAATCGAACGTTTTCGAAACCCAAAAGTAAAAAAAGTTACTTTGTGGAGGGAAATTGAAGTCGTCCTAAAAGCGAAAAAACTCAATTTCGACACGACAACAATTCAGGGGAAGTTTCGAAATATGTAACATACATATGGAAAAATAAAAAAGAATAACTCAAGGAAAACAACCGGTGCTGGGCGTCTGTCATGGCCATGGCTCAACGATATGGAGGACATTTTTCACGATGATAAATCGATTAATTTCTCCACAGACGAAGTGATTTCGAGTATGGTCGATAAAGAAAATTCGCCAATGAATCTCTCAGTTTCAAATGAAAGGTAAATATTTCATCAAATCCACTGAGGTATTTTTTTAAATTGTCAAAGAAGATGGACTTCATTAATGCGTACTTTATTAATGTTGTCATTTCAGCAGTTTGAACAGCACCGAAAGCTCTCCTGATAGCGTGCAAGAGACTAGCACAAGTGCAGAATGCTTAGAAATAAGTACAAGTAAAAGCTCATCGTCGAGATCTGGGAGGTCCCGAAACAATAGAAAGCTTTACTATCAAAGGCAAAAACAGTTTGACGTCGACACTATAAAGCTCGATATTTTGAAGAACTTGGGGGAAAAATTAGATCTCGCAAGAAAAGTTCGGGAAAACAACGCGCTGCTCCAAGCTCAAAGAACTTCAGAGCTAACGGATGCCATAAATGCTCGGACGGAAGTTCTGAAGGGCATATCAATGCACCTCCAGTTATTGCTAGATAGATCCAAGAAAAGCGATGATTTGTAGCCATGTCCGTACCCCATATCTGTGATGACTGAAACGGTTCAGCGTGCAATTTTCAGTTTGTTGTGTTTCGATGCTGCTTTCTATAGTTTAACAGTATTATTGAAATAAATTAAAATCTTTTATATTTTCTTACCTTACTTTTAGTATTTGTTACTTTTCACTTTAAGTGATAATATTCATCACTCCTGAGAGCACCAAAAATGTGAAAACAATTATTAGATAAGGTTCATCACTGTGATTAAATAGGGTAGTAAGAGTATTTCACCAAAGTGATTTAGTTATATATTATTAAGTGTAAAAAAAGTGCGATAAGAAAATTAATGAATAAGGTGTATCACTTTGTGATTACACAGAGTAGTGATTTTATTCCGTTAAGATTAAATAGTTATACACAATACATTTAAGTGCTTGCAAAAAATATTTTTTAATATAATAAAAGAGACGTATTTATTATACGAATGATTTATTCATGTTAAAAACGACTCATTGTACTAAACTAAGTACTTGCTAAGTACTTAAAACGTCCACATAGTGAGATTTATATTGTTTCTCCGGTAGTGAAAGCAAAAGTAATTGCCAATGATATTAACATAGTCAAAAAAAGAAGATAGTAATGTGTAGTGAAATAAAGAATTAAGAGAACTTTGATCATATTTACTCCATATTATCGTCAATTTCAGTGTACAAAAAATATACCAATATGTTAGCGCGAATACTCTTTCTTTCTATCGGGGATGACGAAAATCCTTCCGCGAATCTTCACAACCTTGACTGAAACACTTTTATGGTAGAAAAGTCCACTTTATTGTTTTCAACCTCACATGCCGCGTATTTTGCACTCTCACGTCTCTCACACCTCGAATTTTTAAATTTCATTTTCATTTTCAAATTTTTAACAAAATTCAATGAATAAATTGTCTTTATGGTTTTATCGAAATAATGCATTCATTATTTGAATTCGTTTATCACGAGCAACAATATTTTCAATTTCATCTATATCTTCGTCTACATTTTCATCATTATTATCAACATCGACTGCGTTATTCTGTACATTCATATTGTCTCTGAGATGCGCATCACCATGCAATAAAATAAAATTATGCAAAGTGCATGCCGCAGCTACAATTTTGTTAGCCATTGCAACGGATTTTACATCTAGATAAAATAACCGTCGGAATTTAGTTTTCGGCAAACCGAATGCTCGTTCTATAATGGTACGCATTGACGCATGTTTGGTGTTGTAAGAAATTTGCTCCTCTGTAAGATGACCGTTATCTCTGAAAGGTGTCAACACATTCACAGATAACGGATAAGCAGAATCTGCAAGAATGTGTTTTTCTGGTGGCAGCAGAGGATGGTCTGCATTGTTGAGTCTTCGAAATAATGGTGAGCTTCGGAAAACCGAAGCATCATGGGCCCTTCCTGGTCTTCCGATTAAAACGTCTATAAATTTTCCGGTGTGATCGCATGTACCTGTTAAATTACAGTTAACGAAAATTACAACAAAATTAAATGTAGATGAATAGATTTGTATTTACCATGACTAACATTAATATATGTTCTCACCTTGTAGAATGATCGAATGAGTTCCTTTTCTGTTATAATAGTCATTCGCATTTCCTGGAGGTTGCTTCATTTCAATATGGCATCCATCCATGGCTCCAATTACTCCAGGAAACCATTCTTGCCGTAAACGAAAAGCCTTCAAGCAGTGAAAATGTAATTCATTAACTGATAATAAATGTAGCATCAAAAATGAAAAAAGTTAATTTTCACAAAATAGATCATCGTGCATAAATGAATAAGGTTATTATCGGAAAATTTGGAGGGCAATACTCACAGCTTCAATAACATTACAATTTTCTAGACTTGGCCATGTAATGTATTGTGGTAAAATAGCCACTAGAGCTTCAATGACGTCCTTGAATGCAAAATGAGCAGCAGTTTTCCCAAGATCAAATCGGTCAGCAACAGACCTGAAGCTTTCCGGGGTCGCTAAGAGCCAGATTGTTAACAGAATTTTTTTTCCTATACATAAAATAAAAATTATTCATGTTTATTTCGTTGATTCTACTACAGGGTGTCCCAAAACTCAACGATAATCTGAGACCGGATGAAAGGCCAAGTTATACCAGTTCTGGGAAAAATACAAAAAAAATCCATATCACTCAGTTCAGCGATAATAGACATTTTTTTTTTAAAGTTGAAATTCGACACCCTTGGTCGCATTTTCAAGTCCTGTGATCACCAATGTCACAATTTCGCTGTGATTTTTTTAATTTCGTGATCTTCATTAACGATGCTATTAATCGCAACTACAAATTAATGCAAAAAACATTGTTAATTTAATAAAATAACTTAAGTTTTAGTGAGTCATGGTTCACAAAAATATTGTTACTTAACTTTGACACTTCATTTTGAAAAAAAAAAATGTACTACACTACCCTTGGCAAGTTATTTCAAAAGATGGCGCATTTAATCAAGATTTCAAAATGGTGCAACACTTGCCACTTTTCTTGCCATTAAAAATTGTATGTCTTATTTTTTTCAAATTGAGCTCATTTTGAACAACTCAACATTAGGAATTTTTGTTACTAAAATTTGTTATTTTTTGTTTCTGGTCTGAAATAAAATTATTATTTTTAGTAAAGAGGTAATTGAGTCAGTTAATAACCAATTTTTATTGTAAAAAACATATGTTTCTGAATGATGAAGCTGAAGATGAAGAATCGGCATGAAGTGTCAAAGTTAAGTAACAATATTTTTGTGAACCATGACTCACTAAAACTTAACTTATTTTATTAAATTAACAATGTTTTTTGCATTAATTTGTAGAAGCGATTAATAGCATCGTTAATGAAGATCACGAAATTTAAAAAATCACAGCGAAATTGTGACATTGGTGATCACAGGACTTGAAAATGCGACCAAGGGTGTCGAATTTCAACTTTTAAAAAAAAATGTCTATTATCGCTGAACTGAGTGATATGGATTTATTTTTTATTTTTCCCAGAACTGGTATAACTTGGCCTTTCATCCGGTCTCAGATTATCGTTGAGTTTTGGGACACTGTGTATATCTCGTTCTACTATTTCGTTGATTTTCTTTCCTTTTTTCATAACATGTTTAGAATAGTGAATTTTTCAATGATATTTCTATTTTTATTTTGTCACTCACCATAAACACTTCTCTTCTCATACGGAAATGGGAGTAGAATTGCTCGCCAGTGTATTGAGGAATTGTTTCTTCAAAATAATTCCGTATTCTTACTGGAGGACCTCTGTGTGGATGTATATCTAAGCCATTTTCGTCAGCCGCTTCGAGTAACCCTAAGATGTATTCATCTAGTTCGTCTTCTATACCATCATTATCAAGATTTGCTATAACACATATAAATCGATATTTAGATTAAATATGATATTGATGTTACAGTTTAAAGTGATTACATTATATTGAAATATTTATAATTATGGCTATCTATGTATTTTCATGATTAACAGTACATTTCCTCGCTATTCATTTATGGAAGACTGAATGTATATCTAGAGATTGTACATTTCTATAAATGATATAGTTGTATAAAAAACAAGTATATTTCGTTAATAATTATTCGTGTGATTATCGTAAAAAGTGCACCTTTCTTGACTATTCATGTGACGAATTTTGTTTGGATTGTTAATAGGTTAAAAATATGAGTGCGTTTTATTCGTGTAAAATTTATCATACCTTGGTTAAAAATATTCGCGACGTTTTCATCCATCGGATTAATCACTTCATCCAGCAGAATGTTCATAATCATTTCCATTTCTTGAATTCTATCTCCGCACGCTCCGTACAAACAAAACTGAGGTTAGGTTTCCCTTGCGTTGACTAAACGTGTCCGGCCTGAAATGTCAACACTCAACACTAATTTCCCCCACCAAACCATGTTGACTGGCCGCCATTTGTGATGAGATGCGTTGATCAACGTTGAGTTAGTCTAAACACACCCAATCCTCGTCGTTGAATCAGCAGCCGTATCCCACACGGAAATAAAATATATGTAAAAATATATTTTTCTATATATTAAAAATGGATGTAAGATATATTTCAGATAGATATTATCCATCTTAGATATAGATTAGATATATGCAATATATACGGGAAACGCATTAAAAATATATTCGCGATATCAAAGTTTTCGGCCAAAATAGATCTTCAGAATGTATATAAAAATATATATACTGGATAGGCGGTTACGGATATTCAAACTATATTGAAAATATACTTACAATGTACTCAAATTACCCTCAAAATATACTACAAATTTATTTTAACTGTATTCGACTTATAATTGAAATATACTTTAAATGTATTTAAACTACATCTAAAATATACTTGAAATATGTTCATACTACATTTCAAATATTATTGAAATATATTCAACGTGTATTTAAGATATACTTGAAATATATTTAAACTATACTTGAAATATTTTTAAAATTTTTGTTATGACGTTATTTACATCATTGCACCCTTTTACGATGTTTTTCCTTGTCATTAATTACGATTATGGTGTTTGCGGTTCAAATATATTAATGGTTCAAATTTAAATTATATCAGACGCTTACACGCCGTAAGGTGGTTTTGAACCCTGGACCTCTGAGTGATGAGCTGGGACGTTCCCCACTGAGCTAGTTCTACTTGTTAAATTAACTTTCGTATCGTCTGCATATCGTACAATACACAATGTTAGTTTATTGAGAAATGTGTGGATTTACAAGTGTAACTAACATTATCGGATCAATAACTTAATTGAGTTCGTAAAGAGAGCGATAATCGAATAGAATTACATAACCTTCAATTTTTTTGTCCGATCATTTATTCCGGCTAGTGCGGCTACGTCTTCGCGAGATACCGACTTGAAGATGTATTTCATTTGCAACGTCATCTGTTACTCAAGTTGCTTAACCAACCATATTTAAAATATATAAAACATACATTCAGTTTGTATGTTTGATATATTTAAGATATATCTTAAATGGATTTATATTTATATATGGTATAGGTTTTACTCTTACCCAAAAATATAATGGGCATATCCAACTTTTCGAACCAATTATATTTAATACATGTTTTATATACTTTTCGATATGTTTTTTTATATATTTTATTTTCATGTGGGATTATAACGTCCTCATCGCCCGCTCCCTTTTCTTCTGGTTTTATAATCCCAGAAAAACGGCATTGAGTGGGAACGATTTGAAAAACTTTAGGCCTAAAAACCGCACTATCCATTTAAGGTGTTATGGGACCGTTTCTCGGCTTTGGTTAGTAGAGATGGAAATAAAATAAGTTTTCTGCTGGCTGTTAACCCCTTGCGAACAAAACTTCATGCCAAAATAAACTATCATTGGGCAATTTCCAACTCATGATATTGTTAAAAAATATTTATCAGTCGGGAAGTGATGTTGATAGTTATACTTTTTGCAATGAAATATAAATATATTGAAATTTTATTCAAGAATAAATAACCGATAGACTTGACAATAGCTACAGTTTCTGCCATTCACATGACTCACTATCGCTAAAGGGTGATCCACCCCTATCGATTTTGAAATACCCGCTGATTGATGATTAACTGGAAGTGGCTCTGTCGACAGACCCAGACTGTGTTGCCACGTTTAACCTACAGGTTTTGTCAATGTCCGAAAACACATCGGTCGGCCTCAAAGTTCAGATCTTTTTTCGAGTATTATTAATCACTAAAGTAGAGAAACCAATTGATTTAATGACACCACATGCTTAAGGGGTCAGGCTACTGTGGCGACCAGGAAACCAGGGTGATTAAAAAAGATGTAAGGAATAAGTAAGATGATTGAAAAATCGTTTAGACATTTATTTATATATACATTAACAAAGTTGTGTACTAAATTTTATTGAAAATGTTAATAATTAAAGAAGTTATAAACAATCTCGTAAAGGATCTTTGAAAGTGAGGGGCTCAACGGTGTACTTAATTTCGGCCACCCGGTTCATCTGAAACAAAAAAAAAGTTTTTTTTCTCAAAACAGATAACATTCACTAAAACTTGACCCAGCTTTTTTGTTATCTTGTATCAAACTGCAAAGAATGTTGAAACTTTTTTATCCACTTTTTCGAGAAAAATTGACATCGTTGTTGTTAATTATTAATTAAAAATAAAGATGGTCAAGACCAAACTACTATTACACTAAATAGGTATACGCAATTTCAAGTAAATCCGTTCTTTAGAAATAGAGAAATCGTATGCACCGTTTAGAAAAACAGTTTCGAGAAAAACGCATTTAAACTTTCCTTGCAGTTCTATCGTTGTAATCATAAGCTTACCTTCAATCTGCGATTCTTGTATCATATATCGGACCTTCCTCTTCAAATCGAGTTGCCTCACGCGACGCACGAGAGTTTTGAAAGTTTCACAGAAGTCTAACCCCTTGACACTGTAATCACAGTTGGCCCAGTTTTGTATTTGAATTCTAATATTGCTTTGTAGTGTCATGTGTATTAACAAGTGGATAAAGGTTCAGCTTTAACATCAACCATCACCAGGACTATGTTGCGAAACTGATTATTTTTCGACGCTTAATGCACCATAAGTTTTTCTCTCAGTGATACAAATTTCAATCGAATCTGAATATTTCTATTTTATTCCAAAAACTCCTAAAATTCACCCGTCATCCTCCTTTTTCCAAGAAAAAAAACTTCCATCAAATCAGTACCTTTCCGACTTTCGCACTACACGCAACAAATTTCCAAACAGTAAAACTAAAACATTCCCGCGCAAATTTCAAATATCTCGATGTATCGATCACCGAGACACGTGATACGTCACGCCAGCCGATAGATGGCGCTGCATCCGCGCGACGCTCGAATTCGAATGTTACGTGCAACACTTTTCCCGCCTCCGCTACAAAAGTAACGCGTTACATAAAACCCTTTTTACGGCATAAAAAGGCTATACATCCTAGACTGAACAGTTTGAAACGAGAAAGAAGCAAGATTCACGCGACGATTCCAATATACAAGAATTCTTTACATCGCGCAACCTTTGGAAATCCGGTTAATCCCCCCCTGCGATTTTTCCCATCAAACACACACGAGATTGGATTCTACTATTTTCTTCTTCAATATATTTCTACAATATATATTCATGTCGCAATATGCACACGCGACACGCGCCGCCGGCAAATTACGTTAGCGTCCTACGCCACGAAGCGTATATGAAAGTCTCACGATACCGGAATCGCGTACATATATTTACGCGAATTGTAAACCACGCATCATGTATACCTGTATATAATCAACGTGTATGCATATTTGATGAGAACGCGAAATGCAGTCGGCCAAGGCTTTCGTAAGGCTTCCACGGATACGTGCATGTGCACGGTGGCGAGAAGAGAGGAAAAAAAGACGTTTGAAAAAAAAAAGTGCCTTACCACGGACGATGTCGTGTAGAGTTGCATGAGCCCGGTAGCGGCGTCGTCTTCATCAGTCAACGGACTTTTCTCGTACGCACACTCGTATACATATAGATATGTTATTCGTGCATTGATCGGGATCGCGAGCTTCTTTTCTCTTCGCTTCACATACAGAGGATATCGTCCACACTCGGGAGCATCTTTTTACTGATAAGCCGCCGTAGCTCGTTTCTTCCGAATAACACACTGACCATGAGATAAGAAAACTGCCCGCTCCTCGCATGCAAACGTATCTCTAAACTCTTCGTTCTATATCTTCACCTCTAAAGAACGTGCGTATGCATGTCTCTCTCTTTCTCTCTCCCATCTCTCATAATCCTCTCTTGCGAATACGCGTTTTCGCTAGAGGACAAACGCACCGCTACTCTTGCTCTCGAAGAAAATAGACGAAAAAAGGAAAAACAATATGGCTGATCCGACGATACAAACGTTTTGTTGTCATCACAACAACAATACCGACATGGCAGTTATCATCATGCAGGAATTCAACACCGACACCTACAACACCGTTTGCATGCTGTCCTCGGCCATGGGAATTCTCGGAGCTTTTTATCAGGTACTTGTGCAAGCTTCTTTTAACATTTATTTTCATCCTTCGTTTATGTGTATGTGCTTTTTTAAGCGTGCTTAAAACGGAACATCAATCGAGAGTTGAAAAATCAGATTAAAATTGAAAAATATCGTGGGTATATCGTTATTCAGTTGATAAGAGGCTTGGCAGTCGTCGGAAGACGAGCCAATTTTTGTACGGGAATTTCGCACATCTTGGAAAAATCTGATTTTTCCTGCTATTTTTGGGAAGTAGCACTTTAGTTGATTTTTTGCTTCCGTGAAAATCGTTCCTTTTTTTTTATTTTTTTTTGCAACACGACATTTTTTTTCTGAGCTATGCTTCGTCGTCTCAGGTTCTCCCTCGTCAGAGCTCGTCGTGGATTCATCGCTGCCAAAATTTTTCAGCCTCGCGAGGGAAAGACATAATTATTTGCCTGGCGATCGCGGATCTCCTCGCTTCTCTGGGTTCGTAGAGGAAAAAATTTGCAGGCTGTCAAAAACTAGTCGAGAGAAATCAAGGTTGAGGCAAAATCTTCCGGGATACTCGTATAATTTTTGTACTGTGGTCGCTTTGCCATGATTCGGAGAAGTCCGGCGTTTGGAAGGATTCCCTGCATGGGAATAAGTGGTCAGGGAGAAGGTGATTGCCTTTTTCAAAGTTTTTTTTTGCCTCCCATCGTAGGAGTATTCGTCAGGTCGGCGCTGTGGATGAATTTCAAGAGTATAATGCCGACGGAGGACGACACGTCGAGCGTTGTCTTTTGCGCTCTCTCCTCTGTAAGTTACGCCGGAGAACGATAACGAAAGATCGACGTACAATCTTGAGGAGTCATATTTTGGACGTTGATGATGCGCGAATAACGGAAGTGTTTTGCAGGCTTGGACGCAGTACTTTTACATGGCTACGTGGATCTGGACTCTCTGTTACGCTTACGACATGAAACTTTTGCTCGGCGAACGACCCGGCTATCCGACGTGTTATCACGCCGTCGCCTGGATCTGCCCCGCCGTTCTCACCACTTTTGGACTGACAATTTTGTACGTCCCTGACGCTAAGTGAGTACTCCCAGGGGTTTATTCTCTCTATTATTATTAAAATTGATAAAAAAAAAGTTGGATCATAATCGGAGCTGATCTTTGCTTTTCTTTCATCTTACGCAGCTGCCACAACTTGACGTCCTTGTCAACGGCAATTTTGCGAATACTGCCGAATTATTGCGCCACTTACGTGTTGCTGGCGGTAGTGATGATTGTGAATCCAGCGCTGTACGTCGCGTCGACGAAAGACTTGCAAAACGCGGTGAACTGCAGTCTTTCGCAAATAACCGGACGCGAGAGAAAACTCGTGCAAACGATCAGGCTGAAATTCGCCCTCACGAATATCGTTTATTATATCTGTTGGATACCTAATCTGATCAATGGAATACTACTGTGGACACTGTGGTTCCAGTTGCCCGTGAAAGTTATTATCACACTCTGGTACATCATGGTACGATTTTTCATCATAGAAACGTTAAAAAAAATGTACATTGGTACTCATTGACATGAATTCTTTCATATATTATTTATTGTATTAATAAAGCGATATTATCATTCTCAATTATATTACTCATACAATAATATAAAAATTTTAATCATATCTATCAATATAGTGGCACAGGGAAAAATGTTTGAGAAAAAATATCAAGGGCTTTTTAAAATATTTCTTGTTTCAAAAAGCTTTTTTTCACCATTGAATTCCAATGTAAAAAAATAACGATGAATAGGAAATTAAGGGGCTACTTAAGGGGATATTATCGAATTGAATCTTGTGCTTATGAAAAGCCGACTTCGCGCAAAATGTTTCCCCGAACAGTATGAGAAAAAAATCGAAAGATTAATTCCAAACATGAATATGAATAATCTGCGTGCTGAAAGTCGTTCTTTCTGTTGTCAGGCCGTTACGAATCCGCTCCAGGCGTTTTTCAACGCTCTCGTTTATCAGCGCTGGGGTAAAAGGGAAAAATTGCGTACTGGTTGGTGCCTGAGAAAATTGGGACTCAACAGGCCAACGGTGGAACAGGAGAGCACCGAAATTTCGGAGTCCTCGCCACTCTTGAGCCCGAAGTTCGGTTGCACGCCCCATACGAGTATAAACGGTTCGTCGTCTCTCTAAAAAAAATTCAAAAAAAAAATAAAGACAAATTAACAAATCTCCATACGAACCATGTGAAGCTGTGATACTAGAAAATACGAAGTGTGTTCAAGTATTATATTTAAACATCGACGTTTTTTTAAAACGAAAACTGCGTTTTCAATTATCTATATTCAACATTATAAAAAAAAAAACTGCCTACAAACACAATCGTTCATACTCTCATCGCATTTTATTTTCGACAAAAACTTGCATCGCGGTCTTACAGTTAAATTGTACAGGACGCTTCTTTATGTACAAAATCGTTTCGCGAAATAAAAAGAGGACATTTCCCCTCTCTTTCGTTGCGAGCGGTAGTTTTTTTTTTTTTTTTTTTCGTTTCACATTAGTTACGTTTCGCTCAACGCGCTCTCGGGGAAACACAAGCACCTTCGGCGATATATCCGAAAAAGCCATCTGTCGAAAAATATATGTATCTATATACACCTATATATATGTTTAATCTTACATGTGTGTGTTAATTATTCATCTCTTCTAGTTTTCGTACATCAGCGTCGCATTAGTATAAATATTTCTTTTATATTCTCGTTCACGAAATTCTCGATTATTACTTCAGTACTAGGACATTGCAGCTGCGACGGCTGCGGAACGAGTCAAACGAGTGCTACATTTTAAGATAGTTTTTTCGGACCTTCGTGGCGAAGGAAGCTTTCCATTTTCCAGTCAAATCTTCTCATTTTTTCCATCAATGTTAAGGACGATCGAGCGTTCCATAGACGAATGTTGAAGAATGTTGATTCTTCTTCGACACGTCCGGCAAACGTACAACTTCGAAGTTTTCGTAATTTCCACTGAATCGCTTCTAAGAGATTTTAAAAAAATTCTAGACCTCGTAACTTTTTTTTTTATGAAGAATCGCGAATTTAGCTGTTACGTTATTGTCAATGGGCGCGGTGGATTCGCAAGGAACACGACTGCGGCTGAATTTACGATTTTTCATGGAAAAATGTGCTAAATTGCTTAGATTTCAATATTTTTTTTACTCGAAAACGATACGGTGCATTATCGAAATTTCAAAGTTCAACGTTCATCGGACGGATCTACGTCTAGAAGACGAAACCAGTATCCTTCGAGGCGAAGCGTAAGTCTGATGTTTTGCTTTTTCGTTAAAAAAAAACTGAAACGTCTACGGGAAAAAATCGGTTCGAAAATTTGTAAGGATACGTCGACCTTGTTCATGCCCTTGACATTCATCGGAATAACGAACGAGCTTGGGTGAGTAAAAATCACTTCCTCTTGTCCAAACCTTCGCTCGTCTGACGAGTCCGCGGCTACTCGACAATACACTTTAATCGCTCGCGTCAGTACCGAAGACGACGATGACATTACCAACTACGACTATCTAAGTTTCGATTTTATTTTCTATGTAAAAAAAAGAAGAAAATTCAACGTAAATTGTAGCTTCGATTAATGGAAAACGTATGAAGACGCTCGCAAAAATTCGGAGACCTGTCATGATCGAGCACGTTCTTGTTTTTCGTTCCACACGCACCGTACAGTTTTTCACGCTTGGAACACAGTGGAGATAAAACAATAAAAAAAAAAAATTCGTTGAAACGAAAGGAAAAGTGCTACAACTTTTTGTTGAACTATCTCGTCGGTACGTATACGCGAAACAACGTACTAATACGAACGCGGTAAAAAAGAAGGAAAAAAATGAACAAAACATTATAGTATAATCTCACTTAAGTAGACGGTCGATTCGAGCCGAATTTATGACGTATCTATCGATAAAACATTAGCGTTTACAGTAATCGATGCATTTTTTTTTCATTCTGCACAAAAATAAGTATATATCTTATTTCGTCACTCCATTTTCCCTTTTTTTTTATCACTCGAAACACGTGATTGTTTTTTTCTTCTTTTCAACTACGTGAATCGAGCACCCAATTTGTTTATTTGATTCGATACTCTTTAAATAACTCGACAACCTCGTGGTACTGTGAGGAGATAAGTTTCATTGACGAGAGAGAGAGAGAGAGAGAGAGAGAGAGAGAGAGAGAGCCTTTGATTTGTAACTATGGATAACGCGTCAATCCTCGGTTGGCTTTTCTTCCACTCCAGTGCCCGTGGAGATTTCCCCGGAGGGTGGAGGCGAGGATTGCTGATTGGAAATTTCGTCGGAACGTAATTTGGCACCGCAAATAACCCATTGCTACGTTGCAATAGCGAATGTACGGATTCGATCATGTCGATACGTCGCGGTCGCCGAGTGTGAGGGACGTTATCTCACGCACTATCATCTCCGCTATTTTCCATGCCAATTCCTCCTTCGCCTGTAATTAGGTAGAATGTAATTGACTTGATATCAGGAATGATCAAAGTTTATTGAAAGACATAACCTTAAGATAAGAACAGACGGGAAAGAATTTGTTCTGTGAGCGCGGAGAATATCATAATTTATTATATAATTAGAAAAGAATAACAATAACAGGACAAAGTGTACGAATGATTCAATATGAGCAATAATAGAAGTTTAAGGGTCTAGACCAGGGGTTTAAGGGGTTGCTAAACTTTTTTTTATAACACCCCTTTTCTGCGAAAAAATATATTATCGCGCCCCCTGTCACATCTTCATCGATATTAAGGGGCTATACCAGGGTGACACGTAAAAAAAATTGATTTTTTTTGCCTTTTTCCATAGTTTATACTTTCAAGAATATGAAATGAGATTTTTCAAATTTGCTGACATTGTAACTCAAAGAGCAATTATCCGATTGACTTGAAATTTGAACTGAGTACTCTTGAATATATTTACTCTACAATGACGTAGGATATTTTTGATTGGATGAAAATTGACGATTAGGCATTGAAAAAAAAGGACTATAGGCAAGAAAACAGACTTTTTTTCATAACTACGCCACTTTGTTAGATTTTGATATTTTTCGAAAATCCTACGTCATTGTACAGGAAATATACCTTCTAGTTTAATGACATTTTTTCCTTTTTCGGTTTCAGGTAATCAATCGGCCGGAATCATGTCAGCAATGGAGGAACTTTTTTTTGTCGTCTACGAAGGCAGCGCATAAGTTGCTTGGATCTCAATATTTTTCTATGAAAAAATTATCTAATGAAGGCCAAATGTAGCCAGATATATTCTTAATTCTCCAAAACATTTAATTGAGTACTTTTCTTCCAAAAGATTCCCGAAAATCACCCAAATTTTCAGCGTTCACACTGATATAGCCCCTTAACGCGCCCCCCACCTGGAAAACCAATAGGTTAGACTGCTGTGAATATGACGAACGCTCGTTCGTTGCTTGAGGCAACTCAAATTGCAGAGGAAGGGCCACCGTATGGTGCAGGAGTCGCAGATTGAAGGTAAACTTACGATCACAACGATAAAATTGCTAGTAAAACTTTGAGGGGGGAGATACCTTTAGGCGGAGAAAAAAATTTGCCGATTCTCATGATTTTTTCTTTAAAAGTAAAGATTTCTTCGCCATTTTTGAGACTTAGGGTGTGTTTGGTTACCACTTTTGGCCGTTATATGATATTTTTTTTATTAATCTTCAAAAATGGCGGAGGTAAGGCACGGTCTTCTAACAAGCATTTTCATGTCAAATGTATTGGCGCGACGTATAACTAAAAAAACTAATCGACGAAATTTGGTATAAATCTTTCTAACCTTATTGTCTAAAACATGATCGTAAATGTTTTTAAAAAATGTATTTTTTTTTGTTTAATTTCAAAATGTAGCCATTTTTTCGGAAAATTCTATCTTTTTATTTTAAACCATACCATTTGATCGATTTTCAACATTTCTCACTTTTTCGTGACTCATATTCTTTAAAATATTAATTTGCAAAAATACCATGAAACAGTCGAAAGTAGCATTGAAACATACCCTAAATCCCAAAAACGGCGAAGAAATCTTTCCTTTAAAAAAAAATGATAAGAATCAGCCATTTTTTCCTCGTCCAAAGCCCTCTTCCCCTCCTCAAAAGCGTTTTTCTCGACACGATGTTTTACAAAACGGTGTACACGACTTCTCGACATCTAATGAACGGATTGACTTAAAATTTGGTACACTTATTCAGCGTAATAGCAGTTTAGTCTTGACGGACGTTTTTCTTCTTAACATTTTTTTTTCATTAATTATCAACAATAATATAATTTGTCCTCGAAAAATCCAAAGAAATTTGAAATGATATTTTTTTATGTTTGAAACACGATAACAAAAAAGCTCGCTCAAGTCTTAGCAAATGTTATCTATTTTAAGAAAATACTCGTTTATTTCGTTTCAGATCAACCGGGTGGCCAAAATCGAGTACACCGTTGAGCCCCTCACGTTCGAAGGACCTTCACGAGATTGTTTACAAATTCTTTAATTATCAATATTTTCAAATGAAATTTGATGACCAACTTTTTCAATGTATCTACAAATAAATGTCCAAACGAGTTTTCAATCGGTGGAATACTTCAAAATTAATTTTTTTAAATAACCCCGATTTTCGGGTCGCCGCGGTAGCCTAACCCCTTAATATCAGCAATAATAAAACTTCAAAGGAAATAATGATAATTAAATAACAGCTCTAATCATCACAGCAATCACAATAATAAAAACGGTTGATAATGATCGCTGAAATTAATCTTATCTCACCTTATCTTGTTCAATGTGAATGAATCGTTTAACGGCGCGGGTCAGTCGGGACTCTGAAATATTACATGGCAAACGTCAATGGCAATGGAGGTGAGCCAATTTCATTACCAAAAAGTTGTGTGCATTTTTTCGAATTCTCCGCGTCTCCTCGAATGTGCAAAGTATAGAATAATGCGGGAGTGATAAAGAAACTTGAAATTTACACAATTACGTAAAGTCTGCTTCGATCGGATTTTTTCCCACAATAAAAAGTGATAAAATAAAAAATAAAAGTACCAGTGAAAATGTCGAAAGGAAGTTGAACACAATATGCAATACTTAAGTACCGTTAGGCAGATTTTCACTTTCCATAGTACATCGAAAAATATGTAAAACGGATATTCCATGGAAAATGTCGATTTCTTTAGCGGAAATTCGTCTAGAGTTTAAACTCACCGTATTTCCTTCTGGGATCAGGCTCGATTTCCGTCACGAATCTTCCCATCTCGTCAACGTAACCGACACTGAGCCTGGGTGCAGAACAAAAACGTGTACAGAATCAGCGATGACAGTACGACAATTTCGTCGCGTTGAAAATTTTACTCGAGGCCGGCGGGAGGGTGCGGGGGACTTGTGAGTTTACGCACGTGCTCTTCGCCCGCTTCCAAAGTGAGTCCGGATCGTACAATTGTCTGGTATCGATGTTCAAACTCCCGTTATTATTTCTCGTATTCTCGTTGTCGTTCCTGCTCGATTCGGTTTGCCCGCTCATCGTCGTTTCCTGGGCACTGAAAGTGCTGACTTCGCTGCTACAGTCGGAACCTTAGAAGCATTTTTTTTCGTCTTGCTACTTGCAATTTTTTTTTATTTTTTATCTTCTAAGGCACTTTTTCGAGTATGCAAAAGAAGGAAAGAAATCAACGCCGTCTAGAAAGGTAGAGAGAGAGAGAAAGAGAGAGGAAACGAGGAAGACACGGACAGGGACAGAGGAAAAATTTACGCACAAATTCAGAGATAAGAATAAACTCACCGGCTCTCGTGACACGAGGCTGCTGAAGACCAGTACAAGCACCGCTCTGAATGGTCCCAATGAGTTCAGATAAGTATTTATAATACAACTGGGAAGATAAGAAAGCTGGCAGGTAGTGCTGCAAAGTTCAACGGAGAAAATTCTTGAGACCGCGTGTATGCACGGAAAATGTGGAAAAATCGAATAACGCAAGCGTTATTGCGCAACGTTCGAAAGATTTTCACGGTATCTTCTTTTCCGTACGCTCTATCGCGAAACGTTGCGCAAAAACTCGGACGAATCGATACGAATTTTCCGAGGACGAAAAAAAAACCATGTTCAGATAAAAATGTCAGTGTGTGGGTGGACGTGTGTGTTCGTGGCCGTTGATAAGCTTGAAAAAAAATTCGTTGATGTCATTCGTCTGGTTCAAGGTCTCGAGCTATCAAAAAACGTAGCTCAGTTGAAATAATGTGAGTATGCACATATATATATATATATATATATATTAGGGTGTGCGGAAAAAAATCGATATATTTTTTTTCGGTTGCATCCACCAAAAACAGGTGAATTAAGGTAAAAAAAGAAGAATCCTCGAAGGAGAGGTCAAAAAAAAATTATTTCGAACGGCGCATTGCATTTGAATACTTTCCATAAGAATAACACAGGAAAATATTGGCACTTCTGAACGTCGTAATAGAACTCTTCAGAAAAAAATCTCACAAAAATGTCATTAAGATATTCTGATAGAGAATTGAATTCCCTACAAAAAAAGTTCTTACGAATAATTAGGTTAGAACAACCGTTCTAGTGGTATCGCTGTCTGAAATTAATTTTTTTATTTAAGCGGCGTGCGCGCTCTAGCACACGCTGCCACCTGACGGCAGCATGCGGTAGCTCGTAGTGCAAAATTACAAGCTTCACGCTAGCGCCACGAACGGGAAACCGCGACATTTTTCCCCCAAATCAAGATCTGTCACTGCTACAAAATTTCATTCGTTATGGCGAAGTGAATCCTGTAGTAGGGGAGGCTGCCTCGAAAAAATTAGCTAGTCACTTGTGGTACTTTAACGAGAAAATGGTTGCTTTGTCGTTTTTTGACAATGCTGTGCTGATAAGTGTGAAGGCAAAAATGGTACAAGCTCTGCAATCTCGAGAAAAATCCAAAAATCCTTCCGAGCGAGTAATTGTTTAAAAAAGTGATTGAGAAATGGTGCTGAAAGAAGACATAAGCGATTTCGTTACTCAACAATCCTTATTTCTTTTCCAGCAATTAAATTTACCTCATGATTTTTTGAGAGTAAATATTGAATTATGGTCGGAAAATGCCACTTATTTGAGTTGCTTAGATTTTTTTAAATTCAAAAGTCGTTAATAACATAGCCGAACATGGTGTCACTTTGATAGAAGCATATAACGGTTCATTAACAAAAAACGAAGAGCAGCTACAATATTTAGTGGGCGTAGTGCAAAATCATCGACAGAAATACCCTAATTGCAACAAACAGACTCTTTAAAAAAGGAACGATTATTATCAAGCATTATAATGTAAAAACAAGTCATTTTATCTTATTAAACCAAATTAATTCAATAAAACTTTTCGAAACACGATCAATGATGGACGTCGTTTCTTTTATATTTCTTGTTGTACTTGATTCTTTTTTGTATCAGAGAAATATTTTGAGAACGATTCCATGCAAATTGTATGTTAGAGCAGAACATTCTCTACAAAAAAAAAACCCAAGATTTTTTTTCGTAAAGCGGAAAATTCGATTTTTACAGCCTTCTGAATTATTTTTTTTCTATCAATTCAATTTCAGATACCGAATCCACTTGAACGGTTGTTCTGAGCTAATTATTCGTAAAAACTTTTTTGTTGGAAATTCAATTGTCCATGAGAATATGTTAATGCCATCTTTGTATGATTTTTTCCTGACGAGTTGCATTATCACATTCAGAAATCCCAATATTTTCCTGGGTTATTCTTATGGAAAAGATTCAAATGCAATGCGCCATTCGAAATAATTCTTTTTGAGCTCTCCTTCGAGCATTCTTCATTTTTTACCTTAATTCACCTTTTTTTGGTGGATGCAACAGAAAAAAAAAGTATCGATTTTTTTCCGCACACCCTAATATATATACAGGGTGTCCTGTTATGAATGGATAATCCTGTAACTGTCGATAGGTTAGATTATGCCCTGCTATAATTTGCTCAGATCAATTGCTTGCAAATGCAAAACAAACTGCGGCAAAGCGTGCGGATGTAGAAAGGCCGGCCTGTATTGCTCAGTGATTTGTATAAATTGCCAAGAGAACTATTGTTCGAATGTCCACCTCCGGTGCTTAATTTTACGAACTTTACATAGTATTTTTTATCAATAAATGTGTGGAACAGTTTTAATTATTCATTTTCTTCTTTTTCTAATCCTTATTCACATTATTATCCCATTGAATGCAATGAAAAATACCCAAATTGAAGAAATACAATATTTAAATGATTGCGAAGAAAACATGGCTGTCTCAGATCGAGTTTAATCGATTCACCTTTTTATCCAGGTACGTTGGCTAATAAATGATCATGGGATACTTTAATATTTCTTTCAAGCACTGAATACCCACTGGTGTCGAAATTGCGACAATGGCGCAGATTTCGCTCGGTAAAGTCAGCTATAACTCCGAAATTATTGTTAGTGGAGAAAAAAGTTTTAGACAAAAATTGTTCGTAATTAAAAGATCTACAACTTTGATAATCGGAAAAATTTCATAAAAGTGAATGGTTGGGGAGGAAATGGCGAAAAATGAAAAATAGGGGAAAAAAGGAAAATGTTTGCCTTTCGGAAGTAATAACATGAAAAATATTGATGTTAAAGAAAAAAGTTTCTGATAAAAAAGTTAGTAAATTTAATTTAGAAGAGAAAAGGTCTGTACAATTTTTTGCCTAACACTAACCGTTCTCGAGATATCGAATTAAACGCGTTCTTAGCGTTTTTAGCAAGAGGGCGAGACGGCTGACCTTCGGAGAACCCCGCAAATTTAAATTTATGCTCAGAATGCACCTATATGATCCCTAACAATCCCCAAACTACTCATTTTAATGTTCATTTAACCCATTTTGAGCGACAATTTGACTGGACTATGTGCTGGAATTTCAGTTTAGTAAAAGTCCCACGCATTTTGAAATTTTGGACTTTGTTATTTTTCGAAAAAAAAAATCGACAGCTTTACTGTCGGATAATCGACAGGATTATCCATTCATAACAGGACACTGTGTGTGTGTGTGTGTGTGTGTGTGTGTGTGTGTGTGTGTGTGTGTGTGTGTGTGTGTGTGTGTGTGTGTGTGTGTGTGTGTGCGTGTACATACATACATACATACATACATACATACATACATACATACATACATACATACATACATACATACATACATGCATACATACACGTGTGTGCGCGCGCGTGTGTGTGTATTACAGCATACGAAAAAATTCACGACGTGAATATTTTCTATTACCTTACTGAGGAAGTTATATACAATAATGCAGGGACGATCGAAACAGTCCGGCTGTGGTCCATCGCCCCCTTCGCGACAAATATTCTGCTCAACTTGAAAGCGTATTTTATCGCTGAATCCCAGTGGCATCGTTGCTTGCAGACTGAAATATCTGAGAAAAAGAAAACAATTTTGATCTCGATTCGCGATCTCCGTATATCATTAAAATCGTTAATAACAATGACTCGTATAAATTGTACATCAGCAGCAACAGCGACGAGCCTTGTACAACTTGTACAACAGCAATAATAACAACAGCGATAAATACTTGTCATAAATAATGAGTGCATCGGTTTGCGCCTCGCTGGGATCGCAGCAGCCACTTTTTTCCAACAAATTTTGCTTATAATTAACCGCCATCATCCAGAAATCCAATAGTTCGCGTTTATTCTCGATTTCCATGAACTGCGAAATAGAGAAAATAAATTAAAAGTAGCTTGCGTTTGTAGTATTAACAAACGAACGTGGTAGACATTAGTAGCAAGAATATCGCACAAAGATGAGACAAAGCTGAATACAAGAGTGACATATTATTGAGGTAGTTGAAACGGTGAGCTCAGTCCTGTTTTTGGTTTTAGTATCTATCAACGAGTGTCGCTGTTCACATGGCAGTTAATGAACAATCAGCAATGAATCTTTTAAGTATGTAATTTATGGGTTTTAACGCTTACTTCCATGAAATAGAAGAACGCCGTTTCGTTGTAGAGTATATCCGCGAGTTTAACGTCACCGCTCGTTAGAACATCGATCTGATGCTTACAATGAAAATCACTTCGCAAAAAATCATTGACATATCTAAAAAGCGAAGAAAGAAAAGGCAATCGTGAATGGTTTTTTTCTTTTTGACCAATCGTCTCGTACGTTGTCGTAAGGCTTTCCAACGAGTATCCCGTATTTTCTCGTGGAAGATATCCCACGTGCATATCGATTCGTTTTCGGTGTCTCTCACTTCACCTCCCTCCCCCGACCACACGAAAATACAAACAATTCTCGTGATTTAGCGATAGTGAAAATTGTACTAACTCGTCCTCGAGGGTTTTATAAACGATTCCTTGTACGCTCGTCAGGCAATTTATCAGCGGTTCGATATCGTCGCACTCCAAGGACTTCTCAATTCCGTCCTTGGCCTCGCTGGTTATGCCGTTCACCGGCGACGAGTCGTTGGCCACGTATCGCTTGTATATTCGCAAGGCGTCCTGCTTGATCGTCGAGGTGGGTTTCCTACGAGCGAAGCAAGAAGGCATCTTTCTCTCGTTGAGATTCGGGACGACGTCGTCGTGCCTCGTCACAGCGGCGCGAACGTTACGCTCGTTCCGGTCAAAGCTCGGCGAGCCTCGGTTAGCTGCGAGCTCGGCAGGGCTCCTATCGACGATCGTCGCTTCGTTGCCGGCGCAAGAACCGCAGGTGGACTCGACTTCCATCCAGAACTTGATCAGCGCCAGGGTACCTCGTCTTTCCATGTACTGTATGAAATAGCCCAGGGCACCTTTGTCCGCCAGTATCTGTCCGAGCGTCTTCGACAGTTGAGAACAACAGTAAGAAGCGTCGTTGTTAACGTTACGCTCGCAATTCTCTTCCTCTTCCGCCTCGAGGCTACAAAGCGAGCTCGTCTGAGCGTCCGACGAGTCGCAAGCCTGGCGCGCATCGTTTCCTCTCCTGGAGGACGGACTCTTCGGACTAGACGGCAGCGATGCGAGTGACCTCGCTTTGTCTCTTTGGGCTGAAAGAAACACAATTTTCTTTTCAACGGAACAAGCATCAACGACGCTAATCGAGCGTCTAGGGAAAAAAAAATGTCTTCCAGCTAAACCTTCCGTCGCAAGCTAACAAAGCGATGAACGGGCTCGACAATTATTCTTTCGTCCGGCGAACTGTGCAAGGAATTATCGTATTCGTCGACAAACGAATACGTTTGGGGATAAAATATTTTGGGATATTTGAATCGTTATAGACGGCAACTGTGATCTTTCCGTCGCTCGGGGACGAGAACGTTTTTTCTTTCATTCATCCGAGGTATAGTTGGGTGTCGCATTATCTGAAATAGCCTGGCCCATTAGCGTTAGAGGTGAAAAATGCCGAACAGGACGTGGAAAGAGGGAATATCGAATGAGCACATGGAAAAGCGCGAGTCGACCGGGTTTTAAAGGGGACAAAAGGGAAAAGCGGACACATCGGTGACGTGAAGAACTAATGAATATATCACGAGTGTAAACACAGGCGCTAGAGAGGTTAGACACTCGTTCTTACCGTAATTCAAACCAACAAAAAGCGTGCTTGCATAAATACATATGTAGTTGTTAAAAAGAAAAAGAAAATACGGAAACGTGTGTACAATGAAACTTTACCCGATTTCTTAAAGAATTGAAGCATTCTCCGGGACAACACGAAGCATTGTAAACAAAGCTATTTCTACGCCACACGCAATTAAGATATTCGTGTTTTTCGTACGCCGCAATTTTTAGCGGTCAATGAGGCTCCTCGTGTAGAAAAACAACGCGCGGACCGTTGTATTATTGTTTTCTTTTCTCGACGTAGCCTGTTTTAAAAACGCCCGAGATACGAGCGACTAAACATCTGATCTGACGGATTGACGTGAATAAATCGAATAAACAATTCGTCCAGTAGCATCGTTTGGAATCACAGTAGGTAACTGTGACAACTCGCGTGTGTCATTACACTCTGTGTGTACTCATTTCCATTTTATGTCACCCCTTCGCCCACACACCCTCGGACAGTAACGACTATCGGTAAAAAGAAATTCAGCCCAGAATTGACTCGGTAGGTAATGATGATTGGAAGCGAAAACTTCATTATCGACTGGACCGAATGTTAAGGGGAGGGTAGGGGTTTGCGCTATTGAGAAATCGATTTTTTGTCTTTTCTTATAGTTAAACATTTCAATAATATAATCCTAAAATTTCAAGTCAATCAAAGCAAAACTCTCAAAGTTATTGACTATTTAGTCCCGCTCCTCTAACACTGTAGCTCCGAATTCTCTAAACTTCTAACGCGTTTTTCTCGAAACCACTTTTTTAAAGTCCGTGTTCACTGCCATTTGAAAACTACATGACCGATTTATTTCAAATTTGGTACACACTTTCTACATATTAAAACCTCCTCCCAACGGTTAGTTTGAGATTTTTTTTACATTGAGGGGCTTTTCCACCCCCAAAATGGCGGAATTTTTCGTGAAAAATAGCACTTTCCACTTTACATGACCACCAAAAATTTAGGAATGAAAAAAAAAATTATCGAAGACCGTTGGCGGGAGGATTTGATGATACTTTGACTAAATTTTGATGGTACTTGATTTCAGATAATTTCTAGCTGAGATACAGTGAACACCGTAAATCGTGTTTTTCCAAAGGCGTTCTTGGAAAAGCTTTGTCACCGACTTGTTTGTGGATATTTTCGCGTACAAATTTCACGGAATGTTCTCGAAAGAAAATTTAACAATGTACAAAAGGTTTCAATAAATTTACTCTATCCATATAGATGAAAAAATTCACAAAAAAGTGTTTTTTTTTCACGCCGAAACCCCTACCCGTCCCTTAAGGCAGGATATAAATTTTCAACGATAAAAAAATCGTTTTCGTATGAAAAAGTGATTAACTCATAACATTAATTGCACATTTATTTAGTATGAATATCAAGCTGTTAGAATTTTTTTCTTCGATGTACAAAATGGCCGGCTACTAATATTTTCTTTTATATTTTTTTTAGGCGCTCTGCGGCGTGACATTTAGCATCCACAATTTTTTACCGAGAACAAAAAACAAAAATTCTCGTCAATCTACATTAGAATATCTAGAGAAGTACGTACGGAATTTAAAAAATATTGTTTTATTCAAAAGTTGTAGGAATATCAGTTTAAGAAATGAATTTTCAGTGAAAAATTTTGTTATAACTGCTCATAAAGTGCTCATAAAATGAAAAGTTTTCGATTAATCAGAAATTCCGTACGTACTTCTCTGCGAAATGCGATTAGAAACATAACTTTTAAATTTGAAGTAAATCGAGTGAAAACTGTTGAAGTTATTTGTCACGCGAATTGGAAAAAAAAGCTGTTTCGAGAAGTTTCGAGTGGTCGGCCATTTTGTACATGGAAAGAATATATATATATATTTTCCAACAGCTTGATATTCATACTAAATAGATGTGTAATCAATTTTATGAGTGAATTACTTTTTCATACGAAAAAAATGGTTATTTTCGCACATGATTGTATACCGGTTACTGTGGCCGAAGGCATTAAACCGAAACAAACAGCCCTGTTCAGGGCCAAAGAATACCAATGCAGACAACCTCCACGTGGTGTATTCTGGATAACGCTAATGATCTGCAGCCAACTTCGTTAAGTCAACGACGAAGTACGACGAAACAATGTAACACGCGGAAAATTCGATTTACATCGAAAATCGGAAAAATACTTTTTTTTCTCTTCGAAGCGCTGTAAAACCAAAACTAAGGCTCAAAACGAAAAAAAATTATTCTTGTTTTGCGTATTTTTTCTGGCCAAATTTCATACTCCAATGGTCAAATTGGGACGCCAGAGATATCGTAATCTTCCCCTCTAGGTAGATGTAGCCCATCAAACTCGATTTCCGGTCAACAAAAGACCGCGAGGAGGCGTCGTTAAATTTGTTTAAGGCCTTATATATGCGATTTCGCCGATTTTCGAAGGTACTTTTCTAGACGCGGTTAAGAAAACTGACGCATACATTGTAATATACTAATTTTAGTTTTATTCGTACGTTATTTTCAACTGTGATACTAAATTGTAAATTATGGTCCTTTTCGCGTTTACTCGTTTATTGCTCATGCGTTGATATTCGAGAACAACTTTATTAGCGATCAAAGTTTTAGCGAGAAAGCTATTTCCACATGATACATTTTATTTACGACAATTAATAACAATACAAGGTACAGCATAGTTCGCGGTATCATTTTATTCTTATATCTTTTTCTTTTTACAATTTGCCACAGGGATTTCCTTTACTCAAACTCCCCAATGTCTGGCATATATTATACATACGTCGTACCGATGTATATGCAACAATTAAATTAACGCACACCGTGACAATTAGATATAAGTCACAAGAGATGTATGTGCAACAATTTAATCAACGCACACCGTAACAATTAGATATAGGTAACAAGAGCACTATATACTCATCTTAGTTTAGTCAACCTCCCCTAATAGATTTATTACTCAGGTATACTCTTCGACGGGGAAGTGACGACTTGAGCTCCGTTATCTACGGTGGTGCGGTACCGACTCACGAGTAATCCTACTTGCCGAAGGATCCAACCGAGAAATATTTCGGGTCCGATCTGGATAGCTTCGGCTATTTTCGGCAACTCTTATTTGACGGATGTTAACGAAGAATTAATCGTTACAACATTGACAGCATTATTTTTACAGTTAATTTATGCACATGGTTAAGTATATGTAAAAAAAAATCAAAAATATTAACTAATGGCGGAGATATAACATAATAAAGCAACGTATTCTTTTTGCGCGCGCGTTGATGGTGAAAGTTCTTTCAGTTGTGTGTTCAGTGTGAACCAACAATATTATAAAAACAATTATTACAATAAAAATTCGAAACTTAAATTTTTTTACTCGATTGTCTGTCGGTATTTTATTTTTTATATGTTTTTTCGTCATTGAAATTTTTGTTTCTTAGGTTCACACGATCGGTGATGATACTAAGAATGTCTTGTAAAAAATTCAAAGCGATCTGAACCTTCGTTCAAGAGTTAGAACGTTCACAAGGTTAAAAAAAGTGAATCGTGGAAAAACGGCTTTGAAGTTGGCGGCCGGGCGCGCCGCGCGGTTATCTATTATAAATGCAATCTTACCTTATTTTTGGAATTATTCAATTCTGTAAAGCTTAAAATATTCCTAACCGTTTAGGCCAATGGAGTAAAAAATAATAAAAAAAAAAAATTTGAAATTTTTCGCGTATATAAGACCTTAATCTGTTCGTGCTAATATTGAATACAGTCGCATAATTATCTCCGGTGAACGTCGGGAAGTTGGCGAGAAATACTACTGTGTCCAAAAAATAAGGTGACATTGTATTTATTTCGAAAATTATTTATTTTTCCAAATCAATTTCATCCCCTTCAAAGTAATCCCCTCCCGATGCAATGCACTTATGCCAACGGATTTTCCAATCTTCGAAACACTGATTGTAGTCACTTTCCGGGATGGCCTTCCGTTCCGTCTTCGCTGCGGCTTGAATCTCCTCTATCGTATCAAAACGGTGTCCCCGGAGCGATCTTTTCAGCTTGCTGAACAGCCAGAAGTCGCACGGCGCCAGATCAGGTGAATACGGTGGTCGCGGAACGATATGGGTTGAGTTTTTGGCGAAATGATCACGAATTACGAGTGCAGTATGGGATGGTGCATTATCGTGGTGTAAAAACCAAGAATTGTCTTTCCACAATTCCGGCCTTTTTAGGCGGATAGCTTTACGCAAACGACGCATAACGTTCAAATAATATTCCTTGTTGACTGTTTGGCCCGGCGGAAGGAATTCATAATGCACAACACCACGATAATCGAAGAAAACAGTCAACATGACCTTGATTTTTGAGCGACTTCGGCGCGATTTTTTTGGTTTCGGCTCTCCTTTGGCACGATATTCGCTCGATTGATCGGTTGTTTCGGGGTCGTAAGCATAGATCCAAGTCTCGTCTCCAGTGATCATGCGTTCCATCTTGTCCTGATAGTCAGAAAGCACCGTTTCACACACTTCAACGCGACGCCTTTTTTCCAAAAAATTCAATGTTTTCGGTACCAGTCGAGATTTGACGCGCTTGAGGCCCAAAACATCCTTTAAAATGGTATTGACCGAGCCTTTCGATATGCCAACCTCATCAGCAAGGTCTCTAATCGTTAATCGACGGTTTTTTCAACACCAAATCTTTGATTTGTTGGACGTGAGCTTCGTCGCTTGAGGTTGATGGTCGCCCAGGACGCTCTTCGTCTTCGACACGTTCACGGCCGGCTTGGAACTCAATATACCACTTGTAAACATTTTTTTTAGACATAGCCTCATCACCAAAGGCTTTCTGCACCATCCTCAACGTATCCGCAGCAGAAAATTGATTCCGCAAACAAAATTTAATGCAAATTCTTTGCTCAACAAATTTCGACATCGCAAAAAACGAAAAACTCACTTTTAGCAGCTCACAAAACGACGCGTATCTCAAACACTAATGAATATTTTGACATGTAAATTTGACATAGATGTCACTGACAGTACTACCAACCTAAAAAAAAAATAATTCTCCAAATCCTTCGACGCGCGCAGTTTAAATTCAAATGTCACCTTATTTTTTGGACACAGTAGTACGTGTAGGAGAGGTTTCGAAGAACAAGGCAAAAGAAGATTACTTGAAAAATATTTAATAATAAACATTGACAATATACAGAGAAAATACGCCATAAGAAGTCGCTATGGGAGTAATAAGAACCTAATAACTGGTCCAGACTTAGAAAATATCATCAAATCAGACAATGGTAAAGGTGTTTTACGATCGACACCTTATATTTCTATTCGTATTTCATTATTAGTATTATTATTATTATTATTATTATTATTATTATTATTATTTGCAACTAAGGGTCGAGTTGTTCGTACAGCATGAATCTCATATTCCTGTGTCGTTCGTGTGTATGTGTGTGCGAGTGTATGCGTGTCTTCTTTTGTTTGTGCCAATGTTCAGAGACGCGTTTACGTTTTCTAAATCTGTACGCTCGTATTGCGGCCACCTCCTCGGGAGACAATGTCCCGAAACGTTTTCTCATTTTTTTTTGCTCTGTGTGTTCCATCTATGCACCGTGAAATCACAAGTAGATTACATATTATTGCGCCTTCGCGCGCACTTCCGTCCTCGCATCGTTCGTAAAAACCGCAATGTACACTGTTAGAAGCCGAAAAGAACAATATCAGTGGCATAGCTGTTTAACCGTTGAGTGATTATTATTATTTTCTTCGTTTTTCTCTCGCTTTGCTCCTGTGCTACTCTAAGATTACGGTAGATCCGTTCGTTCGCGTGTGCAATTGTGTGTCGTTTCCGTGTGCACTCGAGGGTTCGTAATGTCGTCGAAGGGAACGTGCTCGGATCTGACAGATTCGTAGAGTCAAATTTTCGACGTCCTCGTCCCGCGTCCTACGTACTTCCCTATGTATATTTTATTCTTCGAGTAGAATGCGCGGCGGCGCGTTGGAGAGTAAATAAGGAAGAATATCGAAGAGACGTATGCGCGAATCGACGAAAATGCAGCACAATTTGCAAGCATCCGGGCACACCGAGAAAGCGTCGCGTCGCTCGACCAAACTCGCGAAGCGAAATTTTCAGTCGGCATTCGAAAAATCGAACGCCAATGACACGATCGCGTTCACGGTGTTCGCGAAGTTCAAGTAGACGTTTATTTTCGAAGGCTATAAGTAAGATGATCGTGTGGACCAACGAGAAGTCGCGAGAGCGTAGAGAGTTATGCGAAAGTTGCGTCAAGGCGGCTACAAACGTAACTGCAAGCTCGACCAGCGTGCACAAGCACGCGCAACTTTTCTATGGCCCCCGCACGCTGTTCAATAATCATGCTTGCGCAAATATTCTCGTACGAACGCTCAAGCATGCAGTTACGTGCATAACCGCCTTTAGTTCGAATTTTCGGGATTCACGCTTTTCCCTCTCTCTCTCTCTCCTCTCTCATATTTCTTGTTATTATTCTTAATCGTTCAGATTCTAAAGGACAGCTTTCTTCGTACACTAGGATATGTTGCCTCGTAATGTGTCTGCGTGTGTGCCCGTTTGTGAGGCTCACACATTACGTAAGTCATGTATTCGCTACCTACGACGTATATTTTGTTCGCTTCTTTTTCTTCTTCTTCTCTTTGAATTTCTTATAAATTTACGATTAAATTGTTCACGGTGCGTATCGTTGAGAATATTTTACATTGCAACTTTTATCAACAGCCGTTAGAGTCAACGCTGATGATAAATTAATATCGTTGGAGAGGGAGAGAGAGGGAGAGGGAGACAGAGAGCGAGAGTAAAAGACCGTCACGGTTCTAGAAAAGATCGCTCTAAATCATCGCGTTGCTTTTTTTTCCTTTCCTCACTATACTTATACTTTATTCATATGTATATTAGCAAGTATACGATTAAATCTCGCTGCTCCTTGCAATAGAGAACGAGACCAGGAGGCCAACGGGTGGGTAGGGGGGGCTTGAGGTCTTTGTCTGTTTCATGGTACCTTCTGATTTTTCACTTTTAACCGCTCGTTATACGTATAGGCCTCTCGAATGAACGATCTACGAAGAAAAAAACTACCCACGTGCCCGTAGGGCTTTTATCGCGGAATTTTCGATTCGTGTGTGTGTGTGTGTTCGCGGATGCGATAAACTTTTGTGGACCTTGCTGTTTTCGTATGGACCTTCCTGTTCCTCTTTTTCATCGTTTCTTTCTTCTTCTTTAGCACTCGCGTTTTCATTATTTTGAGCTTGACCTTAACCTAGCTGCTAATTAATCTTTATTCCTAAAGATAGAGGTAATAATAATCACGAATTATATATATATATATATATATATATATATATATATATATATATATATATATATATAAATTGTAATTACAGTTTACAATATACAAGGGTATGGATCGGAGCGGCGGCAAATCGAGATTCTGTTTGTTTGTGTTCGTCTTTTTTGTTCGTCCACTTTTTCGCAATTCTTCGATCTTGGCAAATGCGCGGCGAGAAAACGAGGATCGTAGAATCAGGATGAAAATCGAGCGATGCGACATTGCTGGAGTTTGTTGTTGACAAAGTTGTCTGCGGGAATTGTGAGAAATCAAACATGTCGGCGTAAGGAGTGAAAATAAGTGAGTGTCCTCGAGTATTGAAGAAAACGCTCGACAGGTCTTCAGGCGATTGTGGAAAAAGAAACGGAGCTTTGGGAGCCAAAGATCGAATGTGCCTTTGCCGATGTAGTGGCGGGTTTCGTGCAAAAGGATGGCGACAGGTGGCGTGGCCGTCGCTTCGTCTCGACCAACGAGGGATCGTCGTCCCCCACCGATCGAGGCGCCGGGGAGGGGAGAGCTTTTCGATTGGTTGTTACGATCTGGTTCACGTTTCGATCACGGTAACCTCACTTTCGCGCTGCGATATCGCGAAATTGAGGTTAGGTCGTAAAAACTTCGTTATTGTCGCACGGATATTCTGTACAATAGATTCCCATTTTTCAGCGTCTCCGAAGCAGCTTCATTTCGCGTTATAGCAAATGTTGAAGAAGAAAAACGAGTTCGAGGGCATGAATTTGAAGATTCGCGAATCGATTTTCTATCCCGCTTGCGAGTCTATTGATAATCGTTGAGTAATCCGACGCTAAAAGTTTTCGAGTACGTTTGCCGAGTATAACACTCCTAGTTAGTCAATTAATATATCTTATATCTGGACCGCAGTCTCGTCTGTTCTTTTTGTGCTCCGACTCTTCGTATCGTTCCTCCGTCTCTATTTACATTGCCCCATTCACACCGGAAGTTTCGTCGCTCTCGCAATTTCGCGGTCCTTTCTCTCGCTCTCTTCTGCTCTCTGTTCATTTTTTTTTCTTCCGCCATTCGTAGCGACTCGGTACACCTCGTGAAAAGTTTTCCCTTTTCACAGCCTAATACTAACGAATATTAGAATTAAAGTGTGTAACGAGGGGGGGGGGGGGGGGTCTCTAACGATCGTAATTGCTAACATTTTTGTCATATTTGGCTATTTTCATTACCGCGGCTTCTTTTTCTTTCTTCTTTGCACGTGTCATTTTTGACACTTCTCCTCCGGTCGTTTCACATTTTTTTCTCGAACTCCCAACTCGGTTTTTTGCTGATTTTCACTCGTCCCTTTCCTCTCCTCTCTCTCTCTCTCTCTCTCTCTCTCTCTCTCTCTCTCTCTCTCTCTCTCTCGCTTACACACACACACATCAAATCTCTTCACGTTAACTTCAACAGGCTGGGGAAAATATCACTTACTCGGTTCAGAGTTGTGTGCGTACCATTTTCCAACGTTTTTTTGTTGTTGTATGCTTGTCGAGGCTCGGTGAACCTTACCGGCAAGAAAAAAAAAAGAGAGACCGCCGAGATTTTTTTACTTCTACTTCTTAAGATCACTGAGATTCTATCGGTGTTTGGGTGTGTACGTGTATTTAACTTATTACGGGCATTTGTATTTCCTCTTACGATTTATATGTCATAGAAAAAACGTGTCATGTACGTTGTCGCTTAAACTTAAGAAATAAATAAATTACGACGAACGAATTTTTCACGATTGCATACGCGTATCGCATTTACGCCGCATTTTTTTTAACATTATTATTATTATTATTATTATTAATATTATATTCCTTCTTTTCCGTTAAATTACGTACAGATTCATGGCTTCGAAGGCGTTAGCGCCTCTCGTTATTTTTTTACGTTTTTTTTCTCACATATAATATATAGTCATGGTAATCGTCGCTGGTGAGGGCACCGATTCGAGTTCAGAGAAAAAGAATATCGCGTTGCTACAACAATTGATATCGCGATTATTTTGCCTTTTTTTTCGCTTGCTCGAATTACTCGAGGTTTCAATCACTTTTGATTCTTCGATCTTGTATTTTTTTTTTTCATCTTACGAAAAAAGATTTAAAATATCGTTACGGAGATTAAACTACTTTTGTTTGTCATTCGAAGGTGTGCCCGGGCCTCGAAATGCGGGGCTCGATTTCTTCGTCCCTCAGTCGCGACGATCGAGACTAATTCCGTGATATGAACATTTTCGATTTTCTTTTCTCTCTCCTTCTTTTCTGCCGCCTCGACAAAGTCAGTGCGCCTACGACACTCCTCGTCCCGTTACTTATTGTGTTATCTACAGCGTTATTATTTATGGTTTCTGATCGACTGTGCTCGCCGGAGCGCTATTGATGAAAGAGATTTAAAAAAAAAAAGCAAACAAACGCCTGCGTATCAATAATACGTAAATTCGGTGATGATGATGATAATAATAATAATAATAGTAATGATAATAATAATAATAATAATAATAATGGTAATAATTATTACGAACAATAATAGTGGTAGAGAGTACAGTGATTAGAGAGTTGCAAAGAGTTTTGTTTTGACTAGACCCTGTTTCCCAGAATCCGGTACGTACGGTCTAGTGTCTCGTACAAGTTTTTCTTTCCGCTTTTTTTTTCTTTCATTTTTCTTCTCTTTATTCGTCTCATCGAGCGTGGTTGAAAAAAAAACTGTCGACCAAATTCACGCTCCAAGAGGAGTACTTTAGGTTCGGGTTTTTAAAGGTTTTTTCTCCATTGGTATTTTTCTCTGTCGATGCTTTTTTTTTTTTTTTCATTTTCACGTCGTGAAATTTGGTCGAAACAATTTTTTTTCGCTGTTGTGCATTTTCGTTCATCGGTTCTCCGCTGTTTTTTTTTTCCTCCCATACACTCACCGATTTCCCTCGTATCTTCAATTATTAAAGTCTAAAATCCTATCTCACCTACGTGGGGCTTGGGGGATCGTATTTGTTTTTTTTTTGCTTTTTTTTTCATTACGAGATTGGGACCTTCGTCGAAACGAATTACACACACATATTTGGCATAGAAATCTACCAACTTACGCACGTACCTAACGGCTAACTAGCTACCTAAAGTTCTCCATTTTACACTTACAATTCTCGCGTATTTGCTCGACGCCTTTACTTTATTTATTTTTTTTTCAAATTTTTATTTTTTCCCCTCCGTGGCTAATTTTACTTTGTCATTATCGTTGCGAGAGATGATCTTTTAATTTTTTTTCCGACCGTACTTCGTTCTTTCTGTCGTTACGTGCGTTTCGAGATTCGAATATTCGTCGGTTTTCTTTGCTTTCGTTAATTCGACGCCGGGGAAAAGCGTGACGGACCCTCGACCCCCCCGAGACCTGAGAAACGTGCGCTTTTCTGTGTCCGTGTGTACCCTTTTCCATTTCTTCTTTGTTTTTTCTTGCTTTTGCATACTCACTGATATTTCGTGTGATTAAAATTGGGCGCGAAACGAAAAATAAATAATTATCCTTCCGTACGACGAATTATCGAAGATTATGCAAATTTGCCCGAGAGAGCAACAAACTCATTTTCGTTTCTTCTTTGTCTCTGTCATCTTTGCTTTTCACTTCTCATCAACGATTATACAACTATCTTACAATTTGGCGACGCCCCGAGTGAGCGAGAATTTTCTTTTTCATTGTTTTTTTTTCTTTTTTCTTCCTTCGCGATAATTTTTCGCCTCTCCCACTAATCCCTTGTGTGTGTTTGTCGTCCGACTCTCGTCTCCGACAATTGTGCGAGTTCTTCGGATATGACCGATGAAAAATCTGAGCATGCGAGGTGCGCTTTTTTTTTTTGTTTCGTTCGTTCTGTCTCCTTCTCTTTCCCTCTGAACATTACGCGTTCTTGCTGATTGAAAAATCTGTCGGCGCGTCGTTTCGTCGTCATTCGAAGAGAGAACAAAAAAAAAAGCCAAAAAAAATGCTCTCGTCGACCGGGACCCCGATTCGGTGACAGTTTGGCGGACTTTCTTTTTTCTTCTTCTTTTGTTTCGGTTCTCGCGCGGTTATTTCACTCGAGTATGCATCCACACGAGAGAGGCAAAAGGAGAAACGCGCAGTGGCAAGTTTTGTAACTATCTTCTTTTGCTGCCGAAAAGTCACGCGATGATTATCGAGGAATTGTAAGTTGTTAGTTGCATCGTCGAATTTTTATAACCCCCGTCCCGCCCCCCCCCCCTCCTTGTGATCGTTCGTGTCGTTAATGACTACGAATTCATCGTCGACTTGTTTTTTTTTCTCTCTTCCTTTTGATGATGATTGCGTGTTGTCGATTTCTGGTCATGATTTGCTGCTTGTGAGTATACACGTTGACTCGCCTACGTAGCTTCTCAACGAGGTCTCTGGCGTTTCGTTTTTTCTCCCCGTTCTCTTCTTCTTCTTTTTTTTTCATTTTCTCGCTCTCCTTAGTAGGGCGTGAACCTGTTGTATCCACCTCTGTACACCGTCGCCTGTCGAAAAATCAAGAAAAATGTCATTTTTTGTTTCACGTTGTTCGCGGATAAAAAATACGTGCAATTGTGCGTCTGCGAGATTCTTTTTTTTATCCCGCTTTTTGATGGTGTCGCTGCTGGTTGGATAAACAAGTCCTACGAGCATCATGAATAGATAAATAAATGAATATGGATATATTTAATGTTCTATTAGATTGGTCTTAGAAAAATTACTTGATGAATTTAACTCTCTGAATGTTTTTTTTCGCATTGAACTGAAATTTTGAAAAAGGCAAGAAAATCGGCAAAGCAGTAAAAGTCAGCTGGAAAAAAATAAGGACAAGGAAATTTCGGGTATTTTTTTTTAACGAAGAAAAACTGTACCCCATAGCCAGCGACTGGACCGATGCTGTGTCCGAGGTAAGGATCCGCGTATTCACGTCCGTATCTGCAACATTTACGAGAAAAGAAAACAGCCGTGAGTATAGAGAGGAAAATCTCCGCGACAGCAAGAACTGAGCGAGGACAATTTTTCCAGGATAATCCAGTCGAACGTGCAAGAAGCTCGCAATAGCGAGAATACGAAAACGACAAAAAAAATGAGGATAGCGTGACGAAAGAGAGATCGAGGAAGAAACAAAAAATTGGTCGATATTACGGACGTTCGGAAGGTTTTTGGTATTTTTTGTTCAGGTTTTAGTGACGGGAGTTCGAGGATCTTGGGTGCACTCGGTATCGTCCTCGAATCTTCGACTACGCAACGCTCGACCGCGTCTACGTGACTGTCTGTAAAAAAATCATCGATCGTCAACGAAAATTAATCCGGAGGAAGGAAATTTGACGAAAAAAAAAGATGAATTTCGCAGAAAAACAAAGAAATTTTAATGTTTATCGAATTATCATTAATAATCAATTGAAAATGGAAATTATTTTGAGGCGAATTTAAGAATCTCGAAATTACTTTGAGAAAACAAAAAAGGGGAATAAAATGTATTTTTTTGTTCTTTCGGAGCAACATCGCGCAAGTGCGCGATACGAGGCAATTCTCATTAATCCCGCGGAAATAAAGATGAACGAGCGGAAGGTGGAGCAGAGGATAAAAAATGAAGAAATAAGCCAGCAGGGGAGCAATAAAGCTGGATCAACGAGGCTGTACTGGATCTCGATTGTTGTGAGGAACGTGCCGGGAGGATAAAAAAAAACAGGGCACGTAATAAATAGCGCGCGTAAAAAACTTTGCTGAACAGCCGAGTACGGACTGCCGTGGTAATTCATATTTATTATCGGAATTCACGAACATCGCACGTGAACGAAATTGGACTGTTTCACGAGAAAATCAAAAGAACACTTCTAATGAACTTAAACATTGAAACATCACATGGTGAAAAAGTACTGAAGTACGTAGTACGAAAAAAAATGTTTACTCCTCTCCTGAAAATGGCAATGAGGCGGAAATTTCAATTCTCACGGTTCGTTCGACGAAAGAACAAAATGAACCGATCACAAAAATTCCAAAAAAAAATGTTAACGTAGCAAACTTGATTCTCACGCGGCTCTCACTGACGAGAACCAGAATTACCTTGAAAAACAAAAATACCGCTATTTTTGTAATCATTTTCCATCCGATAAGAAAAAAACTGGTAAAATGGATTTGAAAACATTGAACAGGCATCTTAAATTCTCAAGGTTATCAATTTTAAAAAAACGATTCGGTGAAAAGGATAAAAAATATCATTTTTACAATCATTAATTTATTTTTGATCAAATCTCGAAACAACATTATTTTTTATGCGAAAAAATAATTTCCAAACTTGATGAAAATCCCAAATATGTAGAAGAATGTTATTCGTATTATTTTTTTTATTCAATCAAAAATGACAGGAACAAACTAAAAATAAAAATGGCAAGCGTGGATTCCGAAGACGCTTATCAACCAAAAAAACATATAAACGGATCGGTCGAAGGTTTCAAAATACCATTATTATTATCATTAACCCCATTTTTTCGGCAAAAACTGAAAATCGATTTTTTTCATCCGAAAAATAATTTAATAAATCGAAAAAAAAAGACAAAAATAATTTTAAAAATCGAAAAAAAGACAAAAATAATTTAAAAAATCGAAAAAAGTACAAAAATAATTTAAAAAATCGAAAAAAAGACTAAATAATAATTGTAAAAATCGAAAAAAGGCTAAAAAATAATTTAAAAAATAGGAAAAACTTATCAAACGAGTCCGAAAAAAAGAAGTGTAGAAAAAATCGACAAAAAAAAGGATCTTACCCAGCTACCGCTGCGTATCCCGCGACCGGTTGTGCCGCAGCCGCGGCCGCACCGTACGCCCGTGCGGCCACGGCCGTGTACGTCGCTGCGGCGGCGTAACTCGCCTGCTGTGCCGTTGACAGCGGTGTCTTCAGTAGTGGAGAAGCCGCCGCGGCTGCTGCCGCCGCCTGTAACAACCATAACCCGCCATGCAAGCTCAAGCAAGCTCCGAGAGACAACTAAGTACGCCCGAAGAGGGCTAAAGGGCTGGGGGGATAGGGGGGGGGGGTGTTGAGGGGCTCGTGTGAATATTAGGGTGCACTATATTATCTGTGACAGTCCGGTGTTCCGAGAGATTTCTATCTCTGTCTCGGTTGTAAACAGCTATACATATTTACCATATACACCCGTCTATAATAAGGGCTGTACGTGAAGGGGTGGGCGCTTGCCTCTGTCACTTTACTGCGTGATTCTCGGCACTTTTCTCTTCGTGTTACTGGCATTATCCTCTATGCAACACATTACTATCGACAAGCAGCGAAACACGTTTTGTTTTTCGTTCATCTATGAAAAATCTTTATAGCCGTGATTCGAAATTGCAATTCGTGTATTTTTTTTTTCTCGAAACATCCATCAGATGATGCAGGGTAAAAAAAAGAATAATTTTGGCGCAGGGAAAAAATATGTATGTACATGTATACTTGTGTATACGTATGTGTATATACAGGGTGTTTGCTGCATGTACCGACACATTTTTTGGGGGATCGGGGGGTCGGTTGCTGATTTTTTCACCCTTAGACCCTATGTCCTAAGTATCACGGTAATTGAGATATAGTACAGTCGTGTCGTCGCTGAAAAAACCCGGAAACGGAGAAAATTACAAGAAGGCTAGTTTTTTGACAGGTGATTTTGTAGGTGCCACGGATGCTAAATCCAAGTTTGCCTAAAAATCGGGGTGTAGGGTTCTTTTTTAGGGGATGAAAGGAGATGGGGGTGGATTAATGCCAAACTACAACCCCTACGAGGTCAGCGCCGTGAGACAAAATGTTCAGAAAAATCCGAGCTTTAGTTTTGTCCACAGCGCCGAAGTCGTGGAAGTTCATTTTCAGGGCGAAAAAATGGGGTGAAATTTTGAAAAATCGGTTTTAATTCAATAACTATTTAGAAAAAAATCGTACGTTTTTTGTTCAAATGGAAACGTTGTAGCCCTTGAAAAGACGCGTCGATCGAGTATTCGATCATTACTCTCCGATAATATCTTCACCCCCAAAAAATGGTTAAGATACAAAAACAAAACAAAAATAGTTTATTGAATAACTCAAAAACAATCAGTTTTTCGAGCATGGTTCAAATGTACGAAATGTAGAGAATAATTTTCTCCATATTTTCGTTACTATGGACCACCCTTGAATTTTGATTTTCCAACCCCTCTCGGGGGTTGAACATTCAAAATGAAATTCTGGGAAAGCCATTGACGGCACGAATTCGCTGCCGTGGAAGAATTTGTAGCTGGAACCCACAGCTACATTTTTGTTCACAGCGCCAAACTCGTATCTCTTTAGTTTCGGTCGATAGTGTTCCCAGAATTTCATTTTGAATTTTCAACCCCTGAGAGGGGTTCGAAAAAGCAAAATTCAGAACTTGTGCATAGGGACGAAAATATAGAGAAAATTATTCTCTACATTTCGTACATTTGATCCATCCCCGAAAAATCGATTGTTTTTGAGTTATTCAATAAACAATTTTTTTGTTAATTCTTCAACAATTCTTTTGGAGGTGAAGATATTATTGGACAGGGTTGATCGAATACTCGATCGACGCGTCTTTTCAAGGGCTACAACGTTTCCATTTGAATAAAATTGTATGAATTTGTGCTAAAGAGTTATCGAATGAAAACTGATTTTTCAAAATTTCACCCCACTTTTTCACCCCCAAAATGAACTTCCACGACTTCGGCGCTATCGACAAGAATAAAACTCGGATTTTTCTGAACATTTTGTCTCCCGGCGCCGAGCTCGTGGGGGTTGTAGTTTGGCATTCATCCACCCCACCCCCTAAAAAAACCCTACCCCCCGATTTTTAAGCAAACTTGGTTTTAGCACCCGTGGCACCTACAAAATCACCTGTCAAAAAACTAGCCTTCTTCTAATTTTTTCCGATTCCAACATACAGCACGACTGTACTAATATGATTTTTCCTTTTTTGTTAATTACCCTAAATTTCGCGTTTAAATCGTCAGAACTCTTTTATTTGTGGTTGTAATAGCACGAAATAAGTTTTGTTGTATCTTACAATGTATGCTTATTATCATTTAATCATTATTTGAAACAATTGGTTTCAAGAAAATGTCTCGTGAGCTTCCAATCTTTAAAAAAGTGTAAATGTATGGAAAATTTCAACCCCTAAATTCATTATAAAAAAAACTCATTTTCCTTATTTTGACCACACAATGAATGATTTCTATGACATGTAACTATTTCTAAGACCGTTGGAAAGGGTATAAACTAGAGAACTTTTCAAAAGAAAGTTGAGTTCAAAATAGCTTTGAGTTTTTTTTATAATGAATTGAAAAGTCGACATTTTTTATACATTTACGCATTTTTAAGACTTTGGAAGCTCATGAGTCATTTTCTTAAAACTAATTGTGTCAAGTAATGATTTATTTATAATAAACTTATATTGCAGAATATAACAAAAGTTATTTCGTGCTATTACAACGATAAACAAAAAGTCAGGACGACTTAAAGACGAAATTTCGGATAATTAAAAAAAAACTTAAAAAAAATCATATCTTAATTACCGTGACACTTAGGACGTAGGGTCTAAGGGTGAAAAAAGCAGCAAGCGACCCCCACAACCCCTCAAAAAATTGTGTCGGTCCATGCGTCAGAAATTGTGTGTGTGTGTGTGTGTGTGTGTGTATACATATATACAGGGCTACTGGTTATTGGTGACGATCCCATGAAAGGGTTGCAGGACATGTTTTCCGCTATTAAACAACCCAGTAATGCTTTATGCAAAAGTGAACCATTTTCGCAGTTTTATTTTTTTATTTATTTTTTTAAGTGAGGGGTAGATAACTTGAAAAATAAAAATAAAAAAAGCTGCTGTATGAAATCAAACTTTTCAGTTATTTGCAGTTTGAGGACACAGTAACAAAGAATGATCAACAATAAAATAAGAATAGTCTGCAAACATTTTTGAATGAAGGGTCCGAAACTGTGCAAGTCGAATAATTATTCTTATTTTATTATTAAGAGTAGATGTAAGAACTAGAAGTCTAGGAATAAGAAAACGGGTTAAGAAAGAAAGGAGATGTAGAAAACCCGCAAGGGTGTACACGAAAATAAAGAGAATTACTATTCATTCTTATTTTATTGTGGATAATTGTTTGTTACTGTGCCCTGAAACTACAAATAATTTTAAAAAATTGAACACATACAACAATGTTTTTCTAATAAATTTTTAAGGCTGCAACCCCTCATTAAAGAAAAAAAAAAATTACCTAAAAATGGTTCACTTTGCATAAAAGATTACTGGGTTATTTGATAGCGGAAAAGGGGTCCTCCAACCAATAACCAGTAGCTCTGCATATATTGTGAAATTAAATGGTACATGTGGAAATACTTCGAATTATATCTATATATACTAATTATCATTCAATTATGTGTACATATATATGTATAAAGAAAATATACATAGGGCAGCCCGAAAAGAAAAATTTAGATGTCTCGTATCAATACCTATCGGAATCGCCCCCATGTACGTTCTACGATGTTTTTTAGTTTTCCATAAAAAAGCTTTTTTATTTTTCTCTTTTGTATGTGTACTTTTTCGCGATTTTTACAACATGTGTTATCCTTATGGAGTGCACTGTTGATCAATAAATAAGCCACTAAATACTCTCGTAAATGCCTTAAAAACTAGCTTTGTGAGGATTTGTAACTAAAGTTCAGATGAGAAAAATAAATACTTGTACTAGTCTAAACGATTCCCAATTGCTTTTAAAAAACTTCTAAGAGTACATACACGACAGAAAAAAAAATAAAAACTTTTGCTACAGGAAAACGCGAGAAAAAATGTAATTGCTTTTTTTTCCAAAAAATAAAGAGATCGGAAGATGATTCGGAAAGGCACAGATACGAGGCATTGAGATATTCTTCTTTTGTACGTGACTTTTTGGGCCACTTTGGATATATATTCGTTGTACTGATATCTACAAATATAATTGTTAATATTTGTCTAGTTTCGAATTACAATTACTACTAGTCCTATGGGAAACCACAGGATAAATTGGCTCTTGTGTACACGTATCCTTCGATCACGCAATACATACACACACAACAGTATACCGATAACTTTTACGCCAAAAATACGAAGTCTAATTGTAAGAGAGAGAGAAAGAGAGAGAGAGAGAGAGAGACAGAGGGGGGGGGGGGGGGAGCGACGAAGGCCATTATACGTTTGTAGTATAAGGTCAGGATATGCACCTTGTATTATTTATAATATGAATAACAGTAATAATAATAATAAGAGCAATGATAATAATGAATGAATAATAATCATTTTGAAAATAACGCACACTCAGCAATTCGCTGGCTATGTGAACTTTTCATGCGTGTGCACGCGCGTGTGTATGTGAGAGAGAGACCTCGATGATTATGATAAATTTCCTCGTACACGTGAAGTGAGCGAGGCTAGAATTTTTTACGTCCCTTTCGTGCGAGCTCCCCAGGACTCGCTACTCCAGCAAACGATTAAAAGTTATTCGCGTTATATTAAAAAAAAAAAAAAAAAAAAAGGGGTGGGTTGAGGAAACGGCAGGCGTTACCGTCGTTTGAGTCACCACTGTGACGGGTAAAAAAAGATTTTTTTTTGCATCTTCTCAAAGTATACATATCCAAGAATATGTGAAATAATGTTCAGCTTAAAATATTGAAAATTGACCAAGTTACGGACGATTTTGTGAGAGCAGGTAGCGCAACGATTTTACGTGCACTAAACATTTTAATTGCGTTTTTCTCCAAACGACTTTTCTCAACCTGGTCGGAATCATAACCCTGACACTATAATTGTTCGATGTCCAATTTTTTAAACCCAAAATTTCCGTAATTGCAGTAGCTGTCGTTGTAGGTAGCCTTTTTTTAATTCAGTATTTTTCAAGCGCCCGAATATAAGTAAAAATTTCGCCGAAATTACTTTTTTTTTTCGCACATCGAGAACTCCATTTATATAAATTATAAAACCTTTTTATTTTTCAGACCAACCATTGTCAAGTTATCGATCGGAAATTTTTTTATTTTCTATAATAATAAATTACAATAAATGAGTTTAATATATGCTTAATAACATCCCTTTTTCCAGATCCCGAATAAATAATATAGGTGGCAAAAAAACTCAGAAAAAACTACCTTTTTCGACCCGTCACCGTGGTGTCCTCCCTTAAGGCCGGAGCCTGAATGAGAAGGTCCGAAAAATCGTTTTTTTTTTTAATTGCTCAAATCGATAGATAAACTATTCAAGAATAAATTGACAAAGTTACAGAGGCCAATTGTAAATATTTTCGAAGATCCAAAGCCAAAAGCAGAGAAGTGATTGATATTTGATATTGATATGTCCTCCCATTGAACACTTTGAAGCGAGTTTTCTCCAGTTTTCATTTTCACGACTTTTCCAAATTGGCGGACGTGATAGCAAAAAAACGAACCGACCCATTGAATCCAACCAAAATTTATTTTCTTCAGTATGAAAATCTCTTCTAAGTGAATTAAAAAAGTTGTTGAAAAAGTCATTCGAAATAATTTTGATAGCACGTTAGAGTGTTTTTTTTTTATACATTTTTTTCCAAACCTCAGAAAAGTTTTAATTTCACGATTGTGTCAGCTTTTTTTTAGTTCACCCAGAAGAAAAATATATGACAATTGAAAATTTTATTGGTTTTTTTTGTTTCAGTCAACAATTGCGAGCTGCATCTTTCCCGCCGATTGGGGACTGCAAGACGCACATAGAATAGGCTGATAAATCTGCAGTGATTTATTGTTTCACGTTGAACTTTTTTTAAATACATTTCAAATACACATGAAAAGATACCTCCATGTTTACTGGGCTTGTTTGTTTTTTACCCTTCTAAAAAAAATTCCCGAAAAAAAACGCTTTTTTGGACCTTCCAATACAGGCTCCCGCCTTAATTCACCAGTCCCTTTAACCGATAATACGACCAATCCGACCCCCTTAATCCCCGGTTCAAGGAATGTATTGTGAACCGAGTTCACTTTGCAAATTACGATGGCGGGTTGAGAAATGAGAAGCACTCGCTACCGGAAAAGTAAAGAAAAAAAAAGAAAAGAAAAGTTCGACGCCTAGTCCACCGGCATTAATCTTGACACGAAAGCGGCTTAAATCGTTCGAGCTTTCCAAGCATCGGAGTGGCTTGAGACAGTTTTTCCTTTCGCGGTTTAATTCCGTAATCTTTGCTTGAATTTTTTTCTTCATATTCTGTCTCGCATCAGCACCTTTTATAGGAGCAAGTATTTGCACAGTTTTTTCAATCGCTTCAAAGCTAAAAACATTGATATTTCTTGTTTATCGATTTTTTAAATACAAAATCTGGATCGATCATCTTGAAATTTCGTGTGTGAACTTATTTTTAGTTTCTCGATGAAATACTGATCAAAAAAATAGTCGTCGCATTTGAAAAAAAAGGAGATAACCTCGAAACCTCCGAAGAGCCTCCACCTGGATGAACCTCGTAGCCACAACTCGATGACCCCCTTCGAACTATGCAACTTTTGTAGGAAAAGTTTGCTCCTAAGTCTGATAGGTTAGAAAATATTTCTACCGCCAATAGTTGTTGCCTCACTCGACACATAAATATAAAAATGCGTATGTACGAATCTTTATTTCCTGCCGAATTGTTACGATTTTCTTATTTTTATTAACAATTATTACTTCTTCCTAAGTTCCCATCAAGGCAGTTTTTTTTATATCAATTTCACGTACCCACGTAACACTACGTACGATCCGTAAATCCACTACGAATTTTCGCATTTTTTTTACGACAATAAAATTCGTCTTGTCGAAAACGATCTCGTACTCGAAACGAAGAAGATGCTCATGGAACACAATGCAATTTAATTCAATACGATAACGATAAACGACTACAATATAAAAATCATAATATAAAAAAATCTCCCCGCGACATTTAAAATATAATCTGTATCAAAAATATACTTGATATATATAACGCAATTGTTAATGGAAAAAAAAAACATCGCAAGGCTCTTTCTATAAATAACTCCCGTCTATCGAAATTTTGTATCTTAATTTTGCCCGGACGATGGGGAAGAGAAAAAAATTCCAGGACACTCTACACGAGGTCTCGGACACGTAATATTCTCTTCTCGCCTATATTTTCGTGCCAACGAGAGCTTTTTCCTTCTCTTTCCACCCCTGACGAGAATTCTCCCGTCTGCACCAGAGACCACTCGGAGTGTCTGTTCGTGATTTATGCCGATGAAGATAAAATTTACCTACCTCTACCCCCCCCCTCCCTCCCTCGCCCCTTCTCAAATGCGTAGGTGCCTCTAGTTATTTTTCGACGAAGTTTTTTTTAGTTTTTTTATTTTTCTGAACTACTTTAGCGAAGTGGAGGGTTTGTTGTTGCTGTTAATGATTCATTTTTTATTCATTTATTCATTAATATCAATAATATTCGAAATTACATTAAGGGGTCTTCTCACTTTGATAGGTTTATATTATAAATATTGATATAAAAGATGTTACACTTAATAAATACAATTTCGAAATACATTTAAAAAAGTTTTTTTTTTGTGTATTCATGTAACCCAAACAAACTTTAAATGCGTTTTTATCGAAACGACGTTTTTCGACGGATTGTTGACAAAATAAATTGCGAAACTACTGAACCGATCCTTATGAAATTTTGACATATGCTTTTTTTTCGGAAAATGTCTGCCATTTTGTTATTTTTTGCCGATATAAAAAATCGTATGATATGCGCTATAGCCATTAACATACTAGTCTAAAACCGTTTGATTTTTTGTTTCGGATGATCCATCTCCGAGATTTCATCAACAGCGCAGACCTACAATTTTTTAGGACATTTTTTAAATACCATTTCCGTCTATGAATAGTTACTTAAATAAATATTTTTTTAAAATGTATTTCATAAGTGTATTTATAAAGTTTAACAACTTTTATATAAATATCTATAATATGAACCTATCAAAAAATTCATGAATATTGCCTTTTTTTACCGTCTAAAGTGAGAAGACACCTTAAATAAAGTGTATCTTGTACGACAAAAATAACAATAAACGAATATACACTGCCAGCCAAAAGTTTTCGGACACTTCAGATAATTGCAAAACTTCCGATCACTGGATAATTGCCAATTGATATCAGAATAATATAATTCACTTCATTTATGAATGAATTACGAGGTGGCCATTTGTTTGATATTGTGTTCCATACATAACCTCCATGTTTGTATTTTATATTAAAATAAAAATATTCGTAATTTTCCAATAAATAATACGTTTTATTAATAAATTAAAATGTCAGGTCATTTTGAGACACCCTTTATATATTAGGTCGTCAAGTTTAAAAAAAAATGTTTGCATTTTCTCGAAGTATATATTCAAGAATGTGAGAAAAAAAAAACAAGTTACAATATTTGAAAAATGACCAAGTTACAGACGAAATTTTACGAAGATACTGTATATAATGAATTATAATATTGCAATATAATTTCGCAATTATCCAAAGTGATCGAATTTTTTCCAATTATCTCAAACGCCCGGAATCTTTTGACTTTCTCGTTAAAAAGTTCGAATTCATGCACAAAACGCATCGCCGAGGACGAAGCGTTGCTTGCACGCGTATTTTTCACCCGTGAAAAACACGCGTAAATCGCAGTCGTCGACGGGGTACGGGTGGAAGCACGGGAGTGCAAACGCATAGAGCGCGAGGACGGGGCGAGATGGGAAATTGTGATTGCGCGATTGCGTTATACATATAGATCGATTCTGCGGAGAGCGACGTCGAAAACAACAATTTCCTGGCGCCGCGAAGTTTTCTCATGTTCTTGCGTTCTGCACGTTTCGGGACGTTATTGTTTTTTTTTTCCCCCGGTCTGACCCCTACCCCATCACTGCCCGCCCCGTCTCGCCAGAAATCCCTAGGGTGTCGAGAAGAATCTGCGAGCAGGGTATCTCAATCAAGATGAATTGGATGTTTCGTTTACGGAAAGAACAACAAAAAAAAGGTAATCCACCTTTACGGGCACCTTCGCGAATCTCGGGGAAAAAAAAACTAGACACGTAGCCGTCTCTCGAGGGCGAGGAGAAAAACCGAAATGACGATTACCGTAAAACGGAGCTACTTTGACATTCAGGGTAACTTTGACAGTTTTTGTTGCTAAATGTTGCTAAAGTTGATTTTGATCTCAATGACAATTATAAGACTCATTAAGTGCCTATAAAAGCACCCCAGGTACTTGATATTTTTATGTAAAATGTTTCCTTAAGGGAGTGCACCACTGTAACTGCCCATTTTCGATCGTTTTCTTTGGATTTTTTTAAAGAAAGGAATAAAATACATGGTCAAAAGAGCTTTTAGGTTTTACAAGGTGTATATTGAAGTATGTCAAAAAAAAATTATTTGTCAAAAGTATACAAAATGGCGGCGCACCAACCCTCTCCGCGGCACGCAGTAGAACTGTCGTAAATTTAGTCCCGGAAATAAGAGTGAAATATTTTCGTTAATTGTATCATTTTTAGGAGCCAAGTACGGGGGGAATTTAAAAAATAATTAAAAGAAAAACAGAGACGAGTTTGAAAAAAAGTTCGTTTCTTCGGCCATAATTTTCATCTCGAAAGTGATTTATTTTTTACAATTTTCGATTCATCGAAAAAAGCACCCATACTCGACTGTCAGAGCAATCTAAAAAGCTACAGTTAAAATTTCAAGTCTATTGGACGAAAATTGTTCGAATTCTGCTGCCTCAATAACGATGACAATTTGGTTATAAAAAATCGTTGTTTTTCATTTACTTCCATGTATAATGTATAAAACATTACATTTTGTATGAACATGATTCCAAAGTAACCCTTAATCTTTGACATAAGTTGCATTTCAATGTCCTGTCAAAGAAGCCCCGCACTCGGGGCTACTTTGACATTTAAAAAAATATATATACCAAACTGCGAGGGGGTGGTGGAGCTTGACTTTCTAATACATTTGATAGCCAAAGGACACACCGTTCTCTTGGACCAAGAAAAGTTGGGATCAAGGATGTTAAAAAAAAGTTACCTCCAAAAAACTTCCAAAACCTGTTCAAAGTCGCCCCGTTTTGCGGTACCGTTTGGGCGAGGCGTGCCGAAACTTTCCAACGATGTCAAACTCGTCGACGGGCACTAATCTAAAGGGTGTCTCAAAATGACCTGACATTTTCAATTGCGCGCCATTTTTTTGGTGGCGAACATAGCCCAAGTAGCAATTTGCCAAAAGTTGTCCAAAAGTCAGCTTAATGGGTACCAAAGGTTCGCCCGGAAGTTATCTTAAAGTTCACAACCATCCAAAAAGATAGACACATGATAAGTTATGATAACTTAAGTTAGAATTTAGTTATCATAAGTTAAGTTAAAAAATTAGGTCAAGTTAGACTTAAGTTATCATAAGATAAGTTAAAAAGTGACGTTAAGTTAAAAAAAAGTCAAATTAAAAAGATAGACACATGTTGGTTAGACACATGATAACTTATGAGAACTTAAGTTAGACACATGATAACTTATGATAACTTAAGTTAGTTAGACACATGATAACTTATGATAACTTAAGTTAGTTAGACACATGATAACTTATGATAACTTAAGTTAGTTAGACACATGATAATTTATGATAACTTCAGTTATTTAGACACATGATAACTTATGATAACTAAAGTTAGACACAGACAGCTTATAGGTAACTGCCAAGCGGCCATTTGGTACCCATTTCGACAACTTCTGGACAACTATGTGCAAATTGCTACCTGGGAGAGTTCTAACCTTTGACAGCTGGCATCAGGAAGGATTGAGGTTTAGTCATGGAGAATTACACGATCGAGCAACGCACAGAAATTGTGAAAATCCACTACGAAAATGGTGAGAATTTTGCAGAGACCGTTCGAAGAGTCCGCATGTCTTTTGGTCATCATAACGCACCATTTCACAACACCATGGTGAATGTAATCACAAAATTTGAGGTTAGGGGTTCAATTCTGACCGCGAGTCATTGTTTGGTGCGTTTTTTGGGTTGGAGGAGTGATTGGGCCGTATTTTTTCGAGATTTCTGGTGGAAATGCGGTTACCATCAATGGTGTTCGTTATCCTGACATGATAATCAACGTTTTATGGAATGAGTTGAACGGCATGAACTTGAACGACATATTCTTTCAACAAAATGGCGCAACCTGCCACACTGCGGGCGAAACAATGCAGTTCTCGTGCAGAAATGTGACTGGGCATTCCATTCTTTGTGTCCGGCCCTGACCAGATTTGCCTGTTCTGATTTACCTGACCGGGCCCTCCCATGGAACAAATCGGGAAGATTGCAAAATCATTTTTTTACATCTTAACCAAGTAAGTACATCTTCACGTAATGTCTACCCGGCCGGAACATTGACATGTTCTGAAAAGTGGAGCCGGTCTTTAAGAACTAAAGAAAAGCTAATTTGCTTTTCACCTCATTAAGGATATTTACAATTAATTGGAATAAAACTAATGCATCTGTTGTAATTCTATTCATCATTAAAAGCATTCATTTCATCGGTGATAATCGACGAGGATAACAATGCTTATGATAAATACCGGGATTACGGTAACTAATGATTTGAGCATAAAGAATAGCCTAATTATTTTATGAGGCAAACAAGAGAAGCAGGTCATTCGTGGTTTTTGAACGCCTTGTCGCCATGTTGGGAAATAACAATGTTCCGGCCGTGTAGAATGTATTTCATTTTGAAGATCAAAATCGAATCAACGGAAGTCAGGTTAGATCAGCAAAGTGCGGGTAGTGATCGATCGGAAAGGCGTCAATTGGGAAGGGTAATATATAAAATTCCGCAACGGTAGATGTTGATACAGGAAACAAAAAAAATTTATACAGGTTGTCCTGTTATGAATGGATAATCTTACAACTTTCGATAGGTCTGATCATGTCCGATTATATGCTGGCATTTCAATTTAGTAAAACGTCCACGGTTTTCGAGATTTGTTTTTTTTTGTTATTTTAAAAAATTGTTAATATTTTTTGAAAAAATAAAAAAATAAATAAATAATTATGTTTTGATGTTTAAAAAAAAATCATCTCCTTTTGGTTTTTCGCATGCAATTTCTACAAATGACATGAATCGACAACAACTAAGCAACTTTTTAGAGTAATTGGCAGGATATGCATAGTACATTTTTTTTTATACTGCGGGCTATCAAAGTCAGATGTTCGAATTGGTTTGCATGGAAATTCTGCGTAAGATCTTTTTTCATAAAGTTTCCTCAACATTTAGGGTTAAAAAGAAGACTTTTCTCGATAAAACAAATAACCAAGGGTATTTTTTTTTTAAACCGGGTCAACAAAAGTTATCATTTGTAGAATGGGGATGCGAAAAACCAAAAACAGATGATTTTTATCTCGAAAGCAGTGGTACTTTTACTAAACTGAAATTTCCGCATATAGGACACTCTATATATAGAATTTTCATATAACGCGTTAAAATATATACATGGACGTATATATTTTGTATGCGTACGTGCATGTGGATTAACGTGGTCAAAAACGAAGATGGAAATAGAATGGACAGGAAGTAGAATCTGAGAAGAGAAATGCCGGCTAGTGGAGAAGAGCTTATACGCCGCACGAGCACATCGTAAATTCATGTCACGCGGGGGGTTCTTCAGCGGGTGTGAGTGCCCAAAGGCCATGCACACGTTTTCGAAAGAGGAAGAGAAGGGATTTGTGCCGAGCTTGCGCCATACATTCTGAACCCTGTACATCTATGTGATGTTGGACGTCGCCTCTTCCGGCTGTTTCGGGGAAGGTCCTCAAAGTCGAATGTCTTCAGAGTCAGCTTTAAGCACGTATATATTTATCATCTTCACCCCTCATATATAAATACACACACACGCACACCCACAGTCAAACACAAGGGAACAACGGAAACGAAACGAGAAAAAGGGGGTCGGGTTGAAATTCCGAACTTTGAATGATTAGAACGCTCAAAATTCCGAATGAATTTTACACGAAAGATCAAAACGCCGAGAATCAGAACACCGTCAAAATAATTCGTCTATGGAAGTTTGAAAAGTGTCAAAATTTTCAATAAATCGACGAATTAATTCAAGAATTTTTGTTTATTAAGAAGTGATTTTACGTCAATTTTGAAATTTGTCTAGACAATGGTATCCGTTCTACATCATTTACAGTCAACTGTGTAGACCTTCGTTGGCATAATCTTGACGAAACTTGTAATTTCGGAACATTAAAATTGGGAATTTTAAACCCTCAGCGCATTCAAAGAGAACGTATAACATTGTTTAGACAAATTTTAAAATTGACGCAAAATCACTTCTTAATGAAAAAAATCGAAATAATTCGTCGATTTATTGAAAATTTTGAAACTTTTGAAACTTCCTTAGCCGAATTATTTTGACGGTGTTCAGATTTTCGGAGTTTTGGTCTTTCGTGTAAAATTCTTTCGGGGTAGTATTCTTTCGGAGTTTTGAACGTTCTGATCATTCGAAGTTCGGAATTTCAACCCGGCCCCATCTTGAATTTCGGAACATGAAAATTCGGAATTTTAAGGGGGTCGTCTAGTGTGTCAGATCAAAAGGAGAGAAAACGGCCATGCATGACTTCTTTGAAGAAGAGGAAGGTGTACTCTATGGTCCAGGCATAACAGATCGATGGTGAGACCATTTTTTTATTATGAATTATATACAACAACTTTCAAATGCGTTTTTCTCAAAACACGAATTTTTCAAACTGCTGACATGATATCTCAAAAACTATTCGATTGATTCTGCTCAAATTTACACAGCATCTTTAGTACATATATAACTAAAAGTTGAACTAAAATAATTATGATTGCTTCGTTAGTTTTCTTTTTATCAGCTATTTAGACCCAAAAAAAAAACGAAAAATTTAATTTTTTTCTAAAGCGTAAAAAAAATTATTTTTTGGAATTCTAACTTTATTTTAGTTCCATGTAGAGCCTCAAGTCTCACGATTAAAATTGCGTTTGGTTTTTTTTTATTTCACATCAGCAGAACGGCCGGAATCATGGCAGCAGTGGAGCACCTCTTTTTATATACGTGTTCTTGTTAGTCGGTGTATTTCCGACTATATTCTATATAATGACTTCAAAAAAATTCACAAAGTTTGTTTAAATGTCAATAAAAATGATGTACAATTTATAAATTATTTTATTGTAATGGTTCGTCAAAAAAAAAATATCCCCAAAAAAGCATTAAAAAACGGCCTTCACACTAGACGACCCCGTGAAACCGTCGGAGCATTCAAAGTTCGGAATT
>OZ023312.1:16239524-16288730 GCA_964007375.1 Ophion obscuratus | reverse complement strand
ACATTTTTTATCCGCACGTGGATCTCTCCCCCGAGAAAAGGTCCGATATTTCTTTTTTCTCTCCTATCTGCCCGTTCCCTTCGCCCGACGGAATCCCCCGGGAATCATTTTGCAAAATGGTGGTTCAAAAATATTCCCGATTTCATTGTATTTTACGTTGTTTCGCGGTAGATATCGAACTATTAGGGTCGTGAAAAAAGGCAGGGGGAGCGTTCGTATATTCTTTGGTGCGTGTTCTCGAGGTCTCTCATAGTTGGCAGTTTTTGGACGGCCTATAAGAACCTTTAGAGCGAGGAAAAAATTTGCCGACTTTTATGATTTTTTTAAAAGGAAAGATTTCTTCACTCTTTTTGAGACTTAAGGTATGTTTTATTGCTACTTTTGGCTGTTACGTGGTTTTTTAATCAATCTTTTAAAATGGCGGAGGTATGGCACAGTCTTCTAAACTGCGTTTTCAATACTGGCGTGACGTATAGCTCAAAAATTGATCGAGTGATTCTGATAAAATTTCGTATGAATTTTTCTAGCCTTATTGCCTGACACATGACCCTAAATGTTGTTAAAAAAATGTATTGCAAAATGTAGCCACTTTTCTCGGCAAATTCAATTTTTGCGTTTCAAAGCGTACCGTTTGATCGATTTTCAACATTTTTCGCTTTTTGTTGGTTTATATTCTGCGTATGAGTGTTAATGGGATAAACATTTTCGTTCGTTTCATTCATATTAATCCCGACGACGCTACGTGTCACGCCGTCTGACTATATCCGCCGCAACCCGTTTCGAAGATAAACAAAAAATTCCATGTAACAGCGAAAAGTAGTAAGAAAACATACCCTAAGACTAAAAAATGGTGAAGAAATGTTTCCTTTGAAAAAAGAATCGTGAACATCGGCTATTTTTTCCTCGCCTACAAATGTGTATCCCCTTAATGAAGCCGGATGTGATTTTTTGGTGAAATTTTGTATATATCTTTCATATACACAGGGTACACGTGTGGATAAATGTAGGCCGATATATACATACACACACACACACACACACATGCTGACCCTTGGCTTCGCCTGCGTTTAAACCCTATGGATGGCAAAAACACCCCTGCAAATCGGTTTTTTTGATTTATTTTTTGTGGTATTGTACAACATCTAGCAGAAGATACTGACAAGGGTCCGCACCCCCCCCCCCCTCTCTCTCTTCGTACGGAACGTTCTGTATCGAAATGCTTGTTTTCTTTATTTGCAAATTTTCGGTAACTACTTAATTCAGTCTTTCTTTTAGCTCTCCCTTTCATTTTTTAAATATATATTGCTAATTGAAAATAACAACAAATTGCAAAAACCTTATTATGAAAATTTAAACATTACACGAAACTCGTGATTATCCGTCCATTTTTATGTCTTTGTTCGTTTGTCCATTTATTTCTTCGTTTGTACTAGTTAGTGTTTTTTTTAATATGACGCTTGTCATGTTTGTTCATAGTAATCGTAATTAACTACACAGTCTAATGCTCGTCTGCGTAAATTCTATTCCAGATTTGAAGTCGTGTTTCTGTGAAAGATTGATTGAAATCGATTCGCTAGTTTCCGAGTTATAAACGAACAAACATACGGACCCTACAGTTGCATCGTATGTAGAGAAAATTGATATATGTACACACGCGAGCACACAATCTCACGTATATATTTATATATACATGTATATATACGTTATAAATGATATTCCGGTTATACACTTTTTTGGCGAACTATTCTTTTCCGCCATGCATGACGTATGTACAGTTCGATCATTTCACTACCAATTTATCGACATGGTAGCACAGGACGAAGGCGAATTCATCAATGGTGACGCGTGAATAAATTTTCATCAGCATTGGACGATTGTCCGATAGCCTTTCCATATACGCGTGACTCGAGCATCATCGTGAATTTTGGAAAAATCACGAACTCCATGTGGCAAATAAAATAATAAATATAACAATGAAAAAAAAAATCCCAATTTTTTTTTGTTGGCTTGGATTTATTATTGACGACAGAGAGTCACCAACGAGAATAATAAAATTGGCCAACTCTGATTTTTCGTCGCAATTGCGACGGGTTTTTTCTATGCGATTTGTTTTTTTTTGTTTTTTTTTTCACTACCCGTGGTCCATTCAAGCGAGCTTTGCAATTCTCTATTTCTATACACATATATTTATTTCTATGAGTTTTAATCACGAAAAAGACCGAAATTTGGAGCAAGTGGGGGGGGGGGGGAATCCCGCAACGTGTTGTGATTTGAATTACGAAAAAAGGAAAATTAACCCAGTTGCGAAACGTAGTAAAGAGAAAATAAGAATGGAGAGTAAGGGGTGGGGATGGAGGTAAAAAAAAAAGATTAATACTCCTGCCCAAGTGCCACGAGCGGGAGGCCCGATCGTTCCCAAGCGAGGAATTATGCATTTCGGTGCGAATGAGACAAAAAAATTCAACGAATGAGGTAAAAAAAAAGTAGAGGCAAACGTGCCACTCGAGACTCGTTCCGCAAAGGGAGGCAAGGGCCCACGAGCGAAGACAAAAGAAATTGGTGCGCGGGAGGAAAAAATAAAGATCTAAACGAGGACCTCCAAAAATCTAGAGTAAATACCTTTCGTGTGCCATGAAGAAGGAAAAATTAATAAAGAAATCAACATCACGTACAACTCTACGCTACAATTTTTAAATCGCAAAATTACTCCGAAGCGATAACAGAAAAGAATCAACTTTTGACAAAGTAACGAACAACGAGTTATTCATAGTGTGGGAAATAGTAAAAAAAAATATATATATATATATATTTAAAGATATATTCCACTCATTCGTTTTCTAACAAACAGATCTATGAGATCTTGAGGAAATTTTATCCGCAAACGACCGCTCCAACGAAGTTACAAATTTGTAATTACGTTCCCACAAAATAATGAACAATAATCGATAGAAAAAAATAACGAAATACTAATTTCGACGATTGTTTTGTTATTTTTCGATGATTAAATTGTAATCGATGCAAAATATTAGAATTATTGCAAAGATTTGTTTGGTAAATTTGATATGTATACGCTTCTTAAAGTCTTTTATGCATTCATTAATAATCGAATAAAGAACTTGCAAAAAATTTGTATTTTTTGGAAAATTGTAATTCGAATCGTGCTAACCTTGAGGCGGGAAACCACTGTGGCGGCTCAAAAAAATCGATTTTTTTTTTTTTTGGCTTTTGTCTCAAAGTATACATATTCATAAATGTAAAAAAAATGTCAAGTTAAGGAGGTTGGAGCGTTAGCCACAATCCAAGGTTAAATTTAATAAAAAAAATACATGTTATTGCTTACACTATACTGAGTCTTTACGAATTTTTTGAACTTTTTTCATCACCAAACACCAGAGATAAAAAATAGTTTAATGTATGTAATTTAACGTGCGGTTAGATGGGCAAGACTTTCACACTAAAGGTTATGTAATTTTTATTGTTATTTAGCACCAGGATAAACCATTTCTAACAACGGATTAACGCAAACTGAACCTTTGTGAACATTTAGAAAAAAAAAAATCCTCATCTTGCCCATCGTAAACCATGGGCCAATAATCTCGTGACGTAAATATAAATAGGCATAGTTATGAATTACTCAAAATTTCATTGTGAATTGTATAAAACATTCGTTGTCGTAGTTTTTTTTTTCATAATAATCATCGATAATGTTATGCTTTTTCAAGTTGGTAGTAACACAAAAGTTTTTCTACGTTAGGTAATAAAAATGCTAAAATGCATAATTTTGCCCTTTAATTATATATTTAAAAAAAATTAGCATATATAGAATAAATCTGTACCTCGTATGCATTTTTTTGAGGTTATTTGAAAAAAAAATGAATAAACCGTCATTTGACTCAACTGAATCGCTCCAACCTCCTTAAAGTATTGAAAACTGATCAAATTACAGACGATTTAGTCTTAGTAAGATCAGGTATCCCAACGATTTACGTATAGGTACTTAAAATTTCAATCGCGTTTTTTTCGAAACGACTTTTCCCGACCTGGCCGGCGTCATCACTCTAGCTATAATTGTCCGATTTTAAATTAATTTTTTGATCCGTAATTGTAGTAGCTATCGTTACACGTAGCCATTTTTTATTGAGTATTTTTTAAGCCCCATAATATAAGTAAACATTTCGGCAAACATACACCCGCCATTTTTCTTTACACCCGCCATTTTGTTTTACACCCGCCATTTTGTCTTACACTCGCCATTTTGTTTTACACCCGCCATTTTGTTTTACACCCGCCATTTTGTTTTATACCCGCCATTTTGTTAAATGTTTTTTTTCGCCTCGAAAAAACGGCTACGTGCAACGAGAACTACATTTATATGGATTATAAAACCTTTTTATTTCCATATTTTAGACCATCCATTGTCAAGTTACAGATCCGGCTGTTGGACCACATTTTTTATACAGAGGCTTTATGTACCTCAATACCGTTGTTAATTTTTAATTTTTCAATAAAAAAATTACACGAAATAAGTTCAATGTATGCTTAATGACATACCTTTTTTTTTTAATTACAATTAAATAATCCAGTAGACAAAAAAAATCGGAAAAAACGACCATTTTGGCCCGTCAGTGATTCCTGCACTTAAAAAAAATTGCATCTGATACAAAAATGACAAAGATTATTTCGTGTTTTTCATTGTATATGAATATTTCCCTGGAATTTAGTCATGCACTATAATTATTTCAGAATTCACTTTTTTTTTCATTCGCGTCAAAATAAAGTTAAAAAAAAATACATAATGGTTTTTTTTTTTCAAATCGCAATTACGAGGAGCTGCGTCGTACAAAAAAATCCTCAATTTCTCAGCCCGATGATTTTACAGAATTGAAAAAAAAAAGAAGAAGAGCAAACGTATAAATATAAACAGATAGATACAGAGACAAGGAAATACGATTAATCGGGCAGAGCTTTATTCCTACCTCCAGACTGGGCGTTTTAGCCTGAAACACAAACGGCATTTTTGAAAATAAAAGTCAACCCCTGCGACACGCCGCCTAGTCGAGAAAAAACAAAAAGCCCAGATATTTCCGAGACCCCCGGGGACGATTTTTATTTTGCGCGGATAAATTAGGGCTGCTCGCGTGAAATGATTTATGGGTGAGAATGACCAGAACGAAAACGATGCGAGCATGAAAAAAAAAAAAAAAAATGGGAAAGAAAAAAAAACGATACGCTCAAGCATATGATTCGTGCGATCGATGGAACGAACCAAGCTTTGATTTCTTTTTTCTGTACATGATGTATCACATCGAATCACCGTTCAGTGATTGTGCATTCACAGCAATTTCTTGTTTTTTTTCTCTCTCAATGGTTATTACGATCTAAGTAAATGGATGAAAGAGGACAAAAACAAAAACGAGCATCGACGAGTGACGTTTCAGTTGGGGCTTGCCTTTCAATTGGTTAATTAATTCTTCGATACTGTTGAAGTGCAATGCAATTTTGATACGAATCAACGACACTTCGAGACATCGAGATATTATTAATCAAAACGATTATAAAAAATCATCGATGGAGCTGGAAATAAGATTTCTCCAAATAAATTTGGTTGAAATTTCTCTAAATAAATTTGGTTCAAATTTCTCCAAATAAATTGGGTTCAAATTTCTCCAAATAAATTTGGTTCAAATTTTTCCAAATAAATTGGGTTCAAAATTCTCCAAATAAATTTGGTTCAAAATTCTCCAAATAAATTTGGTTCAAATTTCTCCAAATAAATTTGGTTCAAATTTCTCCAAATAAATTTGGTTCAAATTTCTCCAAATAAATTTGGTTCAAATTTCTCCAAATAAATTTGGTTCAAAATTCTCCAAATAAATTTGGTTCAAAATTCTCCAAATAAATTTGGTTCAAATTTCTCCAAATAAATTTGGTTCATATTTTTTTTAATGAATTTCGTATCAAGCGTAATTGAATTCGCCCGCGTGATAAAAAAATCACTCGCCGATGCGAGGGAAACACCCTAACTGCGTGTGGGGATGTGATAACGAGATAACAAATATTCTCGTACAATTAACAATTAATTATGCAAGCCTGGAAGTAAAAGTTTTCAACTAACGTCCTCTGTTGCTTGCGGCCATTCCAGCTGTACAACATCCCCCGATTATGATTACGCTTTAGTTACATAATTTCTTTTAAATGTCTTCTTTATATAAATAATTATATTTTAACATATAAAAATTAGTGTATCAAAAAAAAAAAAAAATACATATACTTCGAAAGCAGTGAAAAATAAATCATTCAACTTAAATCTCAGAGCAAATTTTGTCGTGGAATAAATTTTTGTTACGCTCGATTTTGAATTGCAGTGATCGATTTAAGGGGCACTTCGGCGCGCCAAAAGTTGGCAATTTGCGAAAATTTTACGTGAAAAAGCGTACAATTTCCGCAACAGAAGGTTAACAAAAAAACAACTTTGGCACCTCGAAGTGAGCGAATTGCCCCAAATATAAAAATTGATAAAAACAATGAAATTGTATTGAAAAATAACCTCGATAAATTTGAAATTTTGAGAATTCCCATTCAATCATTGAAATCCGATAAATTATCATCAATAATCACGAATGGTTTTCTATTATTGTCAAAAACATTGTCGCGTCTAGCTTAAAGTGTTTTTTACCTGAAGCCTGTAGTTAGGATCTTGCGTCGCTGCGTGAGCTGCTAGGAAGGGATCGTAGTAAACACTGTAAAACAATAAGCAAAACACGAAAATACCAATTATTAAACGTTTGTTTTTTTTTTCTCGAAAATCAGCCCGATCGAATCGGTGGAAAGGAAGAAAATAAAAAAATTCTGTTCGATCTCATGACTCCTTTGTCAATTGTTTTTTTGTTCTCTCCAAAGTATAAATGATTCAAGTTGTCTGTATGTTGATCGTGCTTGTCTTTTGTGTCAGCCGTGTCGGATAAAAAATTGCCGAAACTTTCGAGTTTCACAAAGACGTATGCGTGTGTAGGTGTGTGTGTGTGTGTGTGTGTGTATTCAAAGTTTCTCGCCTTCTGTCTTTTTTTTGTTCACCGTCGTGGGTTAGAAAGGCCATAATTGCTATCACAATTATACACAGACAGATATATAAATATAGGCGCGTGCGTGATTGTCGAGCTCAGGCATGAAGAAAAAAATGGGAAAAAAAAAGAATTACGATCGAGCAGCAATCGCGTGCGAAACTTATTGCAGCGAGTCCAAAAACGGAACAAAAAATAACCAAATGAAAAAAAAAAACACATCAGGACCCAAAGCGAGTTAAAAAAAGCCATGTAAAAATGTTGTCCGACTGGAAGGGAACGCGATAAAATCGGCAAGACTCGCTGCAATGAGATTGAGAAAACGAAAAGTAACGAAACAGGAAGAAAAAAACGCAAAATGCGGGAAAAAAACGTGTGTTAAATATTGTGAGCAACAGGCAGTGATAAAAATACATTCGGCGAGTGGTTTTTTTCTTCCTTTTGCTTATATTTATTGTTATTGGATAAGAATAAAATGAAATAATTTTCGCCCGTTGAATCTGCGAATAAAAACGAATTAAGGGCGCGTTTACGGTAATTTCCTTCTTCGTTGTTGTTGTTCTTCTCGGCCTTTGCTTTTTTTTCGATTAGTTTTTTTTTTTTTTTTTTTCGTCGTCGTTAAATACCGAAAACGCTTTACTTACGCGGGTGCGAAGGGATGAAGGGCGGTTGCGGCAGCCGCGGCTGCAAGCGGGCCCGGATTACGCGCAAGGGCCAGAGCCGCGGCTCCGGCAGCACCCGGAAACGGAGTTCTCGTCGCCCCGACTCGTCCACGCTGTATCGCGACCCCCCTCAATGCCGCAGCTGTAACAAAACCATGCCACGGTGGGGCCTACCTTGTAATTGTCAAATTCTCGTGTCCGAGGCGCACACACGGCGAGCGAGAGAGCGAGAGAGAAAGGGAGAGAGAGAGAGAGAGAGCGAGAGCGAGCCTACTCCATGTCTTTTTGTCATTTGCAACCCTCGTTTTTTTCCCCCCCACTTTCTTTTGTTTTTTTTGTCCCTCTCTCTTTCTCCTTTTATTTTTTTGTTCTTTTTCCTTTTCCGACGTGGCCAATCGGAGACAGCAGCACAGCATCGGTCACCCATCCGGAATATCACGTGGCAGCGCGGTCGCAGCAGCAGCAGAATTCGCCAGGATAGGATTTTTTTTTTTTGGTACGTGTGCGGGAATTTTTGATACAAAATAGGGGGGGAAAAAAAACGAAAATATTTCTATACACCGTTCACGCGTACTAAATCATAACCTCGTACTTTTTTGGGGTTGTAAGGATTTTCCTTCGTATTTGAGACGATCTTTTTTTTGTTACGTTTTTGGCGTCTTTTGGAAAAGATGATACTAGTGAAAATTGACAATTGTAATGTCGATAATGTTTGAAAAAGTGAAAAAGACATTTCGTGTTGAGGATTTGTGAAGTTGCTTTTTTATTGTGTTGCAACGAAAAAAAATGTATTCTGTTGCAATAATAACTGTAGCATAAGTTATTATTCTTACTATTAATGATAATAACTATTTAATTTTTTCCTTTTTTTTTTGTAAAAAAATCTACATAATTATCATTGCTATGGATTTGATTATTAATAATAATAATAATAATAATAATAAAAATCATAGTAAAATCATCATAATCGTAAAAAATCATCATCATCATCGTAAAAAATCACACATCATCGTAAAAAAATCATCATAATAAAAATAAAAAAATAAAAAAATCATAGTATTAATAGTTGTGTCATGATGGAGAGATTTTTTTGTCTTTTGTCAACATTTCTACACAATTATTATTCCAATGTTTTTCATTATTAAGAATAGCAATAAAAATCCTAGCAATAACTGCGTAATTTTGAAAAAAAAAATCCTTTCATTCCGGTGCAATAATAACCAACTAAAGTTATTATTCTTACTATTAATAATTATAACTATTCAATTTTATTCTTTTTTAGTGTGAAAAATGTTACACAACTATTATTGCTATGATCTTTATTATTAATAATAATTTAAAAATCATAGCAATAATAATTGTCAATTTTTTTTTTCACAATTTTCAACTAATTATTTTCGCCAGGATTTGTATTGCTACTTTTAATAGTAATAACAATCATTGCAATAATAATTGCTACGTTAATTATTATCGATAATAATAATTGTGTGGGAATGTTGACAAAAAAAAACGAAAAAAAATCTCTATCCATCGTGACACAATTATTATTGCTATGGATTTTACTATTATTATTAACAATAATAATATTAATCACAGCAATCATAATTGTGTCACGATGGATAGAGATTTTTTCTTTTGTCAACATTTCTACACAATAAATATTGCTATGATGATAATTATTATTATTGATAATAATTAACATAGAAATTATTATTGCAATGTTTTTTTATTGTTATTAAGAATAGCAATAAAAATCCTAGCAATGATAATTACGTAAAAATGTTGAAAAAAAAATATCTCCATTCATCGTGACTCATGCTGGCAACCTCTGATGTACATTTTTTTTTTTTTCAAATCTTCACACAACCCAACGAAATGTACACTGACGTTTTTGTTCTGAGATTTTGATCGAAGTTACTTTTTTCGTGTGTTTGTAGCAACGACAATAGCCAATAACAATAACGATTGACAACCATACATTGTTACCGACAATAATAACAATAATAAACGGGTCCGAGGATTCCAGACGAAGAGGATCCGAGACGAAGAACGAAGAGTCGAGCAGGGCCAATGTAAAGGACGAGGGTGGCTCGAAATTTTCGAACAATCGAAGATCCGAAAATTCCGAAGCGAATGATCCGGAGAGATCATCGAGTCCGGATGGAAACGATAAAAACGCGAATTCGGCGAAGTCGTCGAATCCCTCGTGGAGGACGACGGAGAAGGTCGAGATCGCGAGAGTTCACGAGTCGATGAGAAGGGGAACGATAGGAAGAGCAACAACAACGACGAGACGTGGCACGAACGAGCACGAGGCTTCGACGAGTACGTCGATGAGGAGATCGATATTGCGTGAAAATCTTGCGACCTCACCATCCGCCGTTGGCGAGGCCAATTTTTACCCGAATCGTTTTTTTCTACGATTGGCGAAATTTTGGGCCCGAAGTCCACCGAGCCGTGAGAAAAAGACGATTATATTCGCGGACGCGTCCAGGGACTCGCTCGAGTCGATCGTCACGATAATCGGCACAACGAGACCTCTGAAATCGGCACTCAGAAGCGGCGGATCGATTCGCAGCGGAAACTCGTCCTCCGTTAGATTCTCCCTGCCACCGGAAGTCAACAGGCTCAAGGACGATCGGCCAATCGGTAATCTACGAATTGGCAGCTGGAATTTTCTTTGCCAAATTGCCGATGATACGAACGAGGATGATCGACGAGTCGTTACGAATCTTCGATCGTTCGGTCGCACGAGATTTTGCAAGATCGTTATGTGTTTCGCGTTCGGGGTTGTCGTACCCTCCTTTCTCATTGTTCCTGTACTCGTTTACGTCGATGACTCGAATAAATAGACTATTATTATTATTATTATTATTGTCTTTTATTTCCAAAATTGCACCCCAGTGTGACACTTTCAAAAAATCGTTTTTTTTTGCCTTTTTCGATAGTTTATACTTTCAAGAATGTCCTGTAAACATTTCAAGGCCGTATCTATAATATTTTTATCTTGCAAAAATCGATAATTAAATCGTTAAACGCGTTTTTCTCGAAACGAGATTTTTCAAAATTGCTGACGTTGTAACTCAAAGAGCAGTTATCCGATTGACTTGAAATTTGAACTGAGTACTCTTGAATTTATTTACTCTACAAATGACGTAGGATATTTTTGATTGGATGAAAATTGACGATTTGGCATTGAAAAAAACGACCATTTTATAGGCAAGAAAGCATACTTTTTTTTCCATAACTACGCCATTTTGTTAGATTTTGATATTTTTCGAAAATCCTACGTTATTGTACAGGAAATACCTTCGAGTTTAACGACATTTTTTTCCTTTTTCAGTTTCAGCTACTCGAACGGCCGGAATCATGGTAGCAGTGGAGAAACTTTTTTTTTGGCGCCTCCGAAGGCAGCGCACAAGTCGCTTGGATGTCAATATTTTTCTATGAAAAACTTATGTAATATAGGTCAAATATAGCCAAATATATTCTTTATTTTCCGAAACATTTAATTGGGTACGTTTCTTCAAAAAAAATCCCAAAAATCAGCCAAATTTTCAGCGTTCACACTGGTATGGCCCCTTAATTATCGTAAAAAAAAGTTTGGGATGATTTTTAATAGTGAAATAAATTTCAACTTTTATTTGAATTTGGGATTATTAATATTATTATTATTATTTATTTATGCCAAAATTGTACAGTTAATTATTGTAAAAAAAAAAACAATCGGAATATTGTTGACTGTGAAATAAATTTCAACTTTTATTTGAATTTGGGATTATTATTATTATTATTATTATTCCAAAATTATACTGTTAATTATTGTAAGACAATTTTGGGAATATTTTAAATTGTGAAATGAATTTTTACTTTTATTTGGATTTGTTATCACTACTGGTATTATTCCATGCATTCCAAAATTGTACCGTTAGTTATTATAAAAATAGATTCCGAATATTGTTAATTGTGGAATGAATTTCAACTTTTATTTGGATTTAGAGGATCATTAATATTATTATTTCTTTTATTCCAAAATTGTACAGATAATTGTTGTAAAAAAAAATTCGGAATATTGTTCATTGTGAAATAAGTTTCAACTTCCATTTGAATTTGTTGTCATTATTATTGTTATTTTATTAATTCCAAAATTGTAGTTAGTTGTTGTAAAAATAAATTCCGAATATTGTTAATAGTGAAATAAACTTCAACTTTTATTTGAATTTGGGATAATTGATATTATTATTTCTTTTATTTCAAAGTAATACAGTTCATTATTGCAAAAAAAGGGTTCGGAATATTTTAAATTGTGAAATACATTTCAAGTATTATTTTTACTTGTTATCATTATTATCATGATTTGTTTTATCCCAAAATTGTACAGCTCATTATTGTAAAAAAGTATTCGGAATATTTTAAAATGTGGAATGATTTGTAACTTTTATTTGCATTTTTCATTATTATTATTATTATTATTATTATTAATTATAAAATTGTACAGTTAATTAGTGTGAAAAAAGGTTCGGAATATTGTTAATTGTGAAATAAATTTCAACTTTCATTCAGATTTGTCATCATTATTATTATTGTTATTATTATATTCCCAAAATTATACAATGGATTATGGTTAGAAACAACGCTTCATAGTTAATTATATCAACGTGCCTTGATCTTTTTTTGCGTTTGTTATTATCGTTACTTTTATCATTATTATTATTAATATTTAATTCTTTAAAACGTATACGATTATATAACTAAAAAAGAAAAAAAAATACCCAGATGAACCGTAATTTCGACACTGAGGGCTGCTTTTGGGGTTGTTATTATTATTATTCAATTTGTTCTCTATACAAAATACGATTAAATCTCTAGAAATAAGACTTGGAGAACTGTTCATTTTGACACGAACGGCTAATTTGTGTTTGGGATTGTTATTTATATCATTGCTATTATTATAATTTAATTCTTTCATCTAAAAAAAATATCCCATTAAATATTTTTTTAAAAACCTTGGATAAATGTGATTGTTGTTTGGGTTATTGTGATGATTATTTCATCATTTTCTCGAAAGAATACATAATGAAACATTTTTCAAAAATACTTTGACATATGAGAATTTCATCAACGGGGCTCGATTTTTCCGTCGGGGTTGTCATCGGCATTATTAATTTTTTTCGCCAAAAAAGAAAAAAAAAGACCGATCTCAAGGAAGAGAAATACTGGGAGTGTAGTGAATTTTCCCAACGGTTCCCCGATCTCGACCCACATATCAGTAAAATTAAAAGATCGAAGCAAACGACAAAAATTCGTGCGCTCTGACGAATCTCCGATGTCTCTTCTCGGGGTCAATCGACAAGAAACGTCAAGAACCGACGGTTCAAACGAATGGAAGACCTTTTATTTTCTGCTCACCTTTTAAAACTCCTTCTACTCGGCAGCTTCGTGTCTCTGTGGCTTTTCGAGCGTTGTTAAAAAATTGGCAAAAAAAAAGAAAAAAAAAGGAAGAAAAAACGAACATAATGATTTTCTCTCTAAACTGAACTTGCGTACTCGATGCACAATTATGAAGAATAAACAAACGAACAAACAAAAAAGTGTTTCAATTAACGAGGAACTTGCAAATTCGATGCACATTTACGAGGGTAAAAACAAAACAAATGAAATCAGGCGCATTCCATGGGGCGTGAATCAAATATCAACGAATATTTACACAAAAATACTGACAAAGAGAAGAAAGAGACGAATTTCCCTTTGCAATGGTTTTTTCTTTCTTCACTCGCTCCAGAGTAGATCTTCAACGAGCCAACACATTTTTCGGGATTAATAATAATAATATCGACAATAAAGAACAAAAAAATCGCATATTCGAGAAAGTAGAAGGAGAGCGAGAGCAAGAGAAAGTCAGTGAGTGAGTGAGAGATCAACTTTTTCCAAGCCACGAGACTGAGACATGCCAAAAATCGTTGCGTTCTTTTTTTTTTTTTTTTTTTCGTTCTCAATCATTTCATTGGCCCTAAGCGGCACTCGTGAGGATTCACATTCCACGTGGTGGTCGAAGGGAGAACATGAAACATCGACAGTGCGTGCCTTGATTCACAATATATCTCTTACAATAAAATTGTCAAGTGCGATTTTTACACGAGCTGATTTTTCCCTACTGTTATTATCATCATTATTGTTGTTATTATTATTGCTAATAATTTGAGCGACAGGATCGTCCAAGGACAACGAAATTAGCGTGATGCATAGACAATCGAAGTGTCGTTAAAGTGTCAGCTGATTGCGCCTATGAGCGAAGAAAAATTGGCAAAATCGATCGATGGCAATATTGATACGTTTTAATTTTTTTTTACTAATAATTTTTTTTTCCCGAGACACATCGAACGTAATTAAAAATTAGCACATAAAAAAGTTAAATGCGATAACTAAAACAAACTCAAACAAATTTGAAGAATTTTAACTGATTCGAATAAATAAATTTAATTGAATTTCTATTGAATATTCTAGTCAGATTAAATCTTGTTCGCCTGATTTAATTATTATTCATCCTTTTAAAAAATATTTATACGATCAGGGTGCAGGGGGAAAAAAAGAGCGGCCGGTCTGACCAATTTTTCTTCGTGCGACTAGGGTTGGGGGCGATCTCGAATACTTGCAATATCGTGCACAGGCGATCGAGATAGGTTCGAGTTTTGCGAAAGGGGATTTAAATTGGTTGTCTGTTTTTTGTTCTGTTTTTTTTTTTCGTCTCGGTGTGGAGCAAAAACAAGTGCAGTCGCGTTGCTTAACGTCACTGCAGCACACAGTGGTGGTGATGATGTATGGGAAGAGAGCAGAGAGAGAGAGAGAGAGTGAGAGAGAGAGAGAGCGAGAATTTGAGGGAGGGAAACAGAGAGAGAGGGTACGATTTTTTTTAAAAGGGAAAAATACGGAGAGAACTACGACAGCGAGTGTTGAATTCTTGTGTCGTGTATTTATGTCTTTGTGTCTTAAACCTGTACATTTTGTTCGGAGATGTTCAAGTTGTCCGAAAAAATACGGAATGTGATATCATGGATATTTTTTAAAAATGAAGTTTGGGGATTCGAGCAACCCTTACGGAAAAACAGTTAAAAAAAAGTCTGTTCCAATTTCCGGTGGAAGTGTCTCTGTGATTTTTCTATGATCTTAGGCACGGAGGAGACTAGAGTATAGGAGGCTCCGATCATTGCGTAAAATTGCGAGAAATAAGTGGCGTTGCTTTCGAACGAGCCGATATCAAGAGACGCCGCAAGTAATTAAAAATGATTATTAATAGATACATGCGCACACTTTGGAAAACTTCACAAGGATAAATCTGACAGCTGACGTTCTCAGCCACGATCTACCAAGGTCAGGTGTCAGATACTGTTCGCTATTTTTCAATTAGAAATTACAATGAAACAGGGCTTGATTGTGTCACGCTGAACAGCATTGTCGAGATAAAGAGAAGCTACCGAGCTGCGAATTGGGAAACTGCAAAGATTTCATTATTCATTATTCATTATTCAAGATTCACAATTCGGCAAAGAATTGCGCCTCCAGGTGTCGAAATATGGAACAGCAATGACTCATCAGTGAGGATAATAAGTGTAGTCCGTATAAGCAATAATCAATGAAGAAAGTCTTGACTAACGATTGTAAAAATTTACGCGACCAGCTTTGGAAAGAATGTAATCTTTTTGTGATTGTATTTTGGAAACTCAATGGTCATTAATTTGGGTTTTTCGCCTCATTTGGATGAGAATAAATCGATGCTCACGAGGAACATCCCTTAAGTGCCAGCCTTCGATTTTGTTGAAACTCATACATGTGATAATGCATTGAAAGCTATTAGACACGTCCTTTTTTTTTATCGGCGAAAATACGGTTTCGAGGTAGGAAACCACCCCCCAAAGGAAGGCGTGGCACCCCTTAATTTAACTTTTCTTCAATACTTCGATAGGGGATTTCTCATCGCTTTACATTAGAAGAATTTTGGTTTTTGTTTCATTCAGATTGGTGGACTGCTGTGGGTAAAATTGCAAAATCACCCCTCGACACGCCTTTCTTCGAGGGGTGGTTTCCTCCGGTAAAACCGTTTTTCCATCGATAAAAAGAAATACGTGTCTAATAGTTTTCAATGCATCGCCACATATATGAGTTTCAACAAAATCGAAGGTGGATACATAAGTGATGTTCCTCGTCGGAGTACAAGTGGCTTGTGGGAGAAGTCTCGAGTCATGCGCCACACCTCGGCCACAGAGCGAACTACTACGAATCTACTAGTTAATTCAAACAAAAGGTCCAAATAGACCCTTCTAGGTCACTGAATATTTTTTCGAATAAACACCATCAAAAACCAACATTATTAGAAGCACATCAAATTTTCTTAATCAACGGCGTTAAATAGATCTTAATTCAAATCACAAAATTTATTTGAAATAAATCTCTGGAATAGGAGAATCAAATTCAAAAAACATTTATTTTACGCAAATTTGAGTTAATTGAAGTAAAGAGGATTAAATAAGTGCATTTTGTTGATTTCAATAAATCTTTTTCATCAGTGCGTGCGGAGTGTGAAAGTTGATAACTTTTGTATCAAATGTCTCGAGTCAAAAATGGGAAAAGCTCCTTGAAGTTTGGACATCACATTATTATCGCACACTATGATTTTAATAAATTCTTTCGAAAGTGGGTTTTGCGCGAGAGCTACAGTTGCATGCAAAAGTGTCCGGCCAAAGATAATTTTATGATGGAGTAACGTTTAAAGGAAGCAAAATGGAAACACAAACATATCATCGTAAAGTTCTTTTATTATGTAATCGTAACGTGTTATTGAAAAATTATATATAACTATTCATAATTATTCATAACCAAAATAACAATTTTCGCTTTTTCATAACTATCCGGCCAAGTACGAATTACATACTATAACAAAGAAAAAATGAAGTAACTCAAGAAAAAAAATTCAAAACGGTGGAAAATGTCAGATTTTCATGAATACTTGGTAGCTATGCCCTTCGAAGCTATCACAGCGGCACATGGGTGAGGCATCGATTCAATAAGTTTGATGATTCTATCTTGAGAGATATTTTTCTACTCTTCTTGAACTTTTCCCCACAAAGCAGCTTTATTGGCACAATGTTCAGTTCCTACTCATAGTTTTAACTCTTGCCATAAATGTTCTATGGGATTCAAGTCCGGAGATTGACTCGGCCACTCTAAAACTCGAATATTTTTCTTGCTAAAAACCTGCCGAAGGAGCTGTGATCCATGTTTTGGATAATTATCTTGCTGAAAAATCCATCCTCGTGGCATATTCTGACGAGCATAAAGCGGCATTTCTTTTAATATAATATCTCTATACATAGCAGAGTGCATAGTGCCTTCAATTTTGAAGATTGGACCGACGTCTTTCCAAGAGAATGCACCCCATAGCATAATGCTACCTCCACCGTGTTTCACAGTTGGTGTTTGATATCGCGAATCATTTCTAGTTCCTTTTGGTCGTCGAACGTCCCTTCTCCCATCATTTCCAAACAAATTAATTTTAGTTTCCTCTGAGAACAGCACTTTTTTCCAATCTTCAACAGTCCAGCTCTGGTATTTTTTCGCGAATTCTAATCTGGCCTTCTTATTTTTTTTTTTACTGATGAGCGGTTTTTCAACTCCAACACGTCCAAAAAGTCCCACTTCTGTCAGTCTACGTGAAACAGTACTTTGGCTAATGTCAGCAAAATTTTCTTCGCCTAATTCACGTGCGATGATTGCAGTATTCTTTTGACGTCTGCGACAGCCTTCACTTTGATCACTTTATCGACACGATTAGTTGTTTTCCTAGGTCTCCCAGGACAGTATTTATCTTCTAGAGTACCTGTAGTCTTTAATTTATTCATTATATCGTTAACTGTCGATTTTCCAATCGCCAAAATTGTAGCTATTTCACGTGAAACTTTTCCTTCGTTGTGCAACTTGATAACCACTTTACGTATATCTAAAGACGTGCGTTTCGACATCTTGACTGAGTGTTACTGATCGTAGAATGCACAACGAACAGAGCTGATGATATCTTCTTGAAATTTGGCCGGACATTAATGAAGCAGCAAAACGTGTTATTTTTCTTACAAATAATTGTTAATCGTTATGAACAATTTTTGAATGACATATTTTTATTTCATAATAAAAGAACTTTACCATGATATATTCGTGTTTCAATTTTGCATCCTTTAAACGTTACTCAATCATCAAATTATCTTTGGCCGGACACTTTCGCATGCAACTGTACCTCAACATTATGAAATCTCGCATTATCGCGGACGCTTTTTCCAGCGTCTTTACGCCAAATTGCTCGGACTCCAGCACTCTATTCTTCCCGATAGGCCACACGAGCCCCATTATCTCCAAACCATAGCCAGGCTGGAGGGCCCGCTTTTCTCCGTCGTAAAAAAAGTCTTTTCCGTAAGAGTGTTAGAATGAAGCGCAAAAAATTTCGGCTGGTTGTACGGTGTGTAACGAGTTAGAGAGACAACGAGAGAGATGGAGTGTGAGAAAGAGAGGACGGGAGAGTTGAGAGGAAAGATGTTTCGTTTGTAAAATTGGACGGTACCTCCGTCTCGCGGCTGCCCTTGGGGCGAGAACGAGGGGCGTTGCTGCCGGTGATGGCGTTACTGCGGCTGCTGCTACAGCGGCTGCTGCGGCTGCCGATGGTGCCGCTGCCCCAAGCCAACTCCATGGCATCGCCGGCAACCTGTATCCTGTCAAAAGAATTAGTGCGGTCCGGCTCGCGATTGCCCGCTCATCCCTCCCTTATCGGATTCTCACAGTTCTCGCCAACAATTTCCAACTTTTACCTCCAAACTGAATACCATTGTTTCCGTTTGTTCGAACTTCAATTTTATCATTCTCTCGTTTTTTTTTGTTCTTCAAATATATTCTCTGTTAGCGAAACGGTGGTAGTTAGTCTGGCGGAGCTGACGCTGACGACTCGATCGCTGCATTTTCGTTCAACCCCAAACACGAGTCCGTTCGTAGTTCCGAGGGCTTCGAGGATATCGCTACGAGGTTGGAGAGGAACGAGGAAGTTAAACGGGACTTCGCGGTTCTCCCTTTTGCTCAAACATTGCCGGTTCATCGATGCCCCCAAAATGAGCAACGATCGCGAAAAGAAAACAAAATCTGCAGGAAGCCTGGAGGAGAGGACTTGGACATTGATGGTGCATCAACTTGGCTGCATTCGATGTCATTGTTCGTTACTTGGACATACACCGATGCAAAGTGACCGGTTCGTCCGTTATTTTGGTAACTAGCGATGAAAACTTTAGCAATCAGCAATGGAAACTTTGGCAACCCAACGCGTTGTCCGATATTTCGGTAACTAGTAATGGAAACCATTATCCATCGCCAGAGCGGTAGACAACGGTTCGCGATTTTGCTACTCATCATCAAACGGATGATGCTTTCCATTACCTAATTCCAATGATTATCCACGCGAGAAAAAGTATTCATTGCATCGAGGAGTGATGGAAACCCAGGTCCATTATACATCAAGTCAAACGAATAAATACGCGAGTTTCCATTGCCTCATTGGAAAAGCCACGAGCGCCGGAAAAATATTCGATTTGGGCTGGCTAAATCGATGATGGGGCGATACCAACGAATTATTTATTTTAAGGCCTTAGGCCACAGTAACGGGTATAATATCATGTGCGAATTAAAATTTTTTTTTTCGTATGAAAAAGTGATTCACTCGTAAAATTAATTACACATCTATTTAGTATGAATATCAAGCTGTTAGAAAAATGCTCGTCAATCTACATTAGCATACCTAGAGAAGTATTTAAGAATATAAAAAATATTGTCTCATTCAAAAGTTGTAGGTATTTGAAGTTAAGAAATGAATTTTCAGTGAAAAATTTCGTTACAACTGCTCATAAACTGCTAATAAAATTAAAAGTTTTCGATTAATCAGAAATTCCGTACGTACGTCTCTGCGAAATGCAATTAGGAACATAACTTTTTAATTTCAAGTAAATCGAGTGAAAATTGTTGAAGTTATTTGTCACGCCGATTGGAAAAAAGATGCTTCGAAAAGTTTCGAGTAGTCGGCCATTTTGTACATCGGAAAAAAAATTCTAACAGCTTGATATTCATACTAAATAGATGTGTACACTGAAAAAAAACTCGTTCATCCATCCAAAATTCAGTTGGTTTAACAAAATGTATCTTTGAATACGTTCAACTTGATTTTTGATTGGCATAACAAAACAGTATAGTTGGTGGTAAAATAGTACAGTGGTGTGAACTGTAGCTTATTTAGCATGCTGAGCAACTGTTAAAACAACAAAATTTCGAGACAACCAAATGCATTTTGCACTTTCAACGATTCTTTTTTTCTCAGTGTAATTAATTTTATGAGTAAATCACTTTTTCATACGAAAAAAAAAAAAAAATGTTAAATTCGCACATGATTTTATCCCCGTTACTGTGGCCTAGACCTTAAAACATGGAATATTAGATTATTTCAAGAATGATTTCTTCCATGAAAAGAATGCTCGTAGGCAGCGAATATTCAATTCCTCATCTCGGTATTTCCTGCACCAACTTTGATTGAGTTTCGTTGATCCAAGTGATTGTTTTCACTCTGCACGAAAGCTTAAATTTCCACTATCGACTTCTACTACACCTCATCGAAGTCGCGGCAAGCGTGGCCTCTCCGTTACTCATTACTAAAATAATGGATACTTGCTTGTTTCAACATTATTATTATCACAAATCTCCTGCCGCAATTCCCAAGCGTCATATGTGGAATTCTCTAATTTTCCGGAGTGTTCAAAGCTGACGAGCTTTTCGGAACATTGCATGGTGGGAGTATGATATGAAGGAGAGAAAGAGAGAGAGAGAGAGAGAGAGAGAGAGAGAGAGAGAAACAGAGAGGGCGACAAAAGTCGTCAGAGGGTGCTGGGAGTAATTAATATGATTGAACCCCGCGTTCAACTAAAGGGGTTAGACAGGCTGGTGTGCGGTGGCTGATGACGACGCGGAGCGAGGTAGTTTGCTCGATAGAGCTTTCGATACGGGGCTTTGGGGCTCGGAGAGTGGTGTTCGAGGATTGAGTCTAGCTCGAGCGGTCGCGAGGAGAACGCTGAAACGCGGGCTCTTGCTGCGAGAGGGGGAGGGCAGACCAAGGGTTGCGGCGGCGCAAGGGGAGAAGCCAGGCGGGGTAATGGGGGCGGGTTGAAGAGCACGGTGAAAACGGGGGTGGATTCTGGGGGTGAATATGCGGGCAGGCTTGCTCCGAACGATCAATAAATGCTGGCGTTGCCAGCAGAGCCTCCCCTGGACCACTTTCATCCCTCTTCTAACACGACTCCCTCGCAAAACCAGCCTCTCTGCCTCTGCACTTTCTTCCCTCTCTCTCTCTCTCTCTCTCTCTCTCTCTCTCTCTCTCTCACTCTGTCTCCTCTCTACCCTCGTGTCCCAACTTCCATTTCTTTCTTACGCGACTGCAAATTCTCAACCCTCCGCGAATTCCTCCCTCCCGCGAGCCCCGCGTTGCCAACTTTTCACCCCTCGAACCGAACCGTCCCCAACCCCCTCTTGACTTCGGAGATCGCGAAACGCGATTGAAACGTCTATGGTACCGAGCATTTGTGAAAATGTTCTCCAGTCGAGTACTCCGGCGAAATAATAGTTGGGAGGAAAGAGAGCGAGAGAGAGCGAGCGAGCGAGAGAGAGAGAGAGAGAGAGAGAGAGAGAGAGAGAGACATTACTTTGGTGCAATTTTCATTGTTTTTTTTCTTGCTAGCTGCATGAGAGAAATAAATCCGATTTTTCACTTCGGGATCACTGATCACGTTTACCAGGTGTGAAAGTATGAAACCGAATTTTTGTTGTAAAAATTACACGTCTGTTGTTTGAAAATTATAAAAAATATTTTATTCTATTATTATTTCATTTAAAAAGTCTTATCAACTGATCCGCGAGTTCTTGTTGATTTTAAGTATCATCTTCATCCAATAAGACTTGCAATTCGTTGTTTGCCAACTTTTTCGGTGGTTTTCCACGCTCTTCGTTTCTCACGTCAAAATCACGACTTTTGCATTCTTTTGGACCACTCGAAACACTGTCTTTTACCAAGAGCATGTTCACCGTAAGCTTCGACGAGCATTCGATGCGATTTTGCAGCAGTTTACTTCAAATGATAACAGAAAACCAATGCTGTCCGCAAATCGTAGTTCATAGGCGCAAAACTCGACATGTTTGAGGTTATAGAAAAAATATACCGGTGCAGGGGGAACTTGGGTTGTTGTGTGTTGAAAATCTTCGTCAGCTGTTAGAGATGATGGCGCTGCTGAAGCGGTCTTACGATCCCTAAACTGATGGCTAGCACCATCTATAGGGAAATTCCGGTTTCGTACTTCTACACCTGATACTTGTTATCAAGTGTGGGCAAAAAATTATCACTTCTCTGACGGACGTTCGAAGTATCGTCAATTATTTTTTTTTTCGCTCATTGACGCTACGATTTTTCATATCCCGTTATTCGGGACTGTCGAGAAAAAAAATTGCGAATAACAATTTGCTAGGAATGTCCACTCTCCGATAAATTCCTGCTCCGCGTGACGGGGCAAATGAAAAATTCAACGGGATTGATTCCGTCGTAAAAATAGCGACGCTTGAAGAGCGAGGCGGAGCTTTCCTCCCGAAGACAATGAAGTTCCGGAGAGTGCGGGAAAGGCGAAATTTCGACGGACAATTGAAGGTGAAGGAAAATAATTGGGGCCGAGTTAATGATGATACACCACCTGGCTGTGTCAGCCGGCAAGGGCAAGATGATTCACTTGGGGGGGGGCTGAGTTCGCGAATTGCAAAAAAATACCGCCGTTTCGCTTACCCTCCCAATCACCCCAAAAAATCCCAAACTTCCGAAAATCGTAAATACCTTCAGAAACGTCATCGCATTTCCACCCATGAAGTCACCGGGTACTCGAAAACCAAACGATCCACTCATTTCTCAGACGGACGCAAAAACCACATTTGGTGGTTTTTAACACCGCCGAAAACGCCAACGGTGTTCATTTACCCATACGTTTGTTTGTTCGGCGGAGACCGAAAGATTTTTTCCCTGTTTTCAAAGGAGAGCAGGGAGGGGGGAGGGGTGTCCAGAAGAAGCATGAAGGGTCAAAACAGAATTCCAGTTGTACTCCAATGATGATATTGATTTTTGAGCTTTTTTTTTGTTCTCGTGAAGGGGAAAGTATGGGTCGGCGAGCTTTGTGGGACGAGGATGGGGGGGGGGGGTAAAAACGTGACTATATTTTGCATGGTTGGTGCTTGCACGCTTAGCGGTAACTAATTGACTCTCTACGCAAATGCCAATATATGTATATGTACATACATACATATATATGTATATAGTGTTGAACTAAATATAAAAATGCGAATACGACAATTGCTGCAGAAATATTTTGTCTTTCGTTCGTCAAAAAAAAATCACAGAGGCTGAAAAATTACACGATCGTTCGCAAGTTTACTCGATCAAGAAACAAAAAAAGAGGTAAGAAATGAAAAAAAAAATTAAAAAAAAGTGACACGTGCACATTGCTTTTTTTTGTCATCGTACTATATAGCAATGGGTACTTTGATGCTCGTGCGACAGACGAAAATAGTTGTTATGCACGACGTGTATACATATGTGTGTGTATATATGTGTATATATACATATATATATATATATATATATATATATATATATATATATATATATATATACACACACACACATATATATATATATATATATATATATATATATATATATATATATATATATATATATTTCTATATATACAGGGTGTCCCTGTTATCTCTGCCACCCGAAATAACTCGATGATTATCGACGTCGCGAAAAAATGTTCCAGACAAAAGTTGTACGGTGTGAAGAGGGCCGTCAATTGCGACCAATTTTTTTTTTTTTTTTTTTTCGGTGGAGGCGCTGACGCACAGTGAAGGTCACCTTCATTTTTTTCAATGGAATGGTACATTTTTTTCAACCATCTTGTGGAGCACTTTAAGCCGCATAAAAAAACAGGTGGTCAAAGTGGTTCAAGGTCACTCAAGGTCAGTATCGATGATACAAATCTAAATATGTGACCTTGAACGACCTTGAACGACTTTGACCCCCCTGATGTTTTTTATGCAGCTTGAGGTAATCCACAAGATGGTTGAAAAAAATGTACCATTCCATTTAAAAAAGTGGAGGTGACCTTCACTGTGCGTCAGCGCCTCCGCCGAAATAAAAAAAAAATGGCCGCATTTGGTGGTCCCCTTCACACCGTACAACTTTTGTCTGGAACATTTTTTTGTGACGTCGATAATTACCGAGTTATTCCGGGTGGCAAAGATAAGAGGGATACCCTGTATATATGTATATACTTGGAATGTTCATATATATATATATATATATGTGCGTGTGTGTATATATCGATTATATATATATATATATATATATATATATATATATATATATATATATATATATATATATATATATATATATATATATATATATATATATATATATATAATGTGTATATATATATGTGCGTGTGTGTGTGTATATATCGATTATTCTCCGCGAATAAATTTACGTGGAAATATATATATATATATATTTAAAAAAAGGGGAAAAAATGAATGAATAAATATACGTATATCATCCTTTTCGTAATTAGTTACCACTAATCAAGGCGTCAGTTTGGAGCATGCAGCAACCTCGCCCGGCCATTTTCTCTCTCGCCAACTAACACACCGTGCCACGATCATTAAACATTAAATTCAATGAAAAAAAATGTATACACAAACATCCACATATATATATATATATATATATATATATATATATATATATATATATATATATATTTGTGTATGTATGTATAATAATTAAACGGTATCCAAAGAAAGAAAAAAACAATTCTCAAAAGTAGTGAAAAAAAAGTATTATTCTGTCTTTCATGAATTACCGTGTCCGTCTCTGGCGCCTTGCACTCGCGTGGCGTTACTAAAAAAACAACGTGATTAAACGACAAATTATTACAATAGCTTCATCGCACTTGCACAATCGTACGTGTTTCTAAATAATAATTATCATAATATTATACATTATAATAACGATAATAATAATAATAAACATCGAAGATACTTTTTCGTTTCAAACATTCAGGTGTTTTTTGTTGTCAAATGCCAGCAGGCCCAAGGACGGACGAGACAAGGTGAGAAAAAAAAATTAATCGCTAATCTAATGTATATGTGTATATATATATATATATATATATATATATATATATATATATATATATATATAAATATATATAAATATAATAAATATACATATATATATAAATATGTAAATATATATAAATATATATATATATATATATATATATATATATTTATATGTAAATATATACATATATGTTCACAGGTGAATCTCATATGAAGGCAAGCCAAGGCCACGACATGAGACGTGCAAATTAAAAAAGGTAATAATAAGAATAATAAATAACGATAATAATAAGAATAATATATTAAAAAAGCAATTAAAAAAATTCTCTCCCAAAACCGCTCCAACCACAACCAAGCACAACCACAGGCAAGGTACGGGCCTTTGTCAACGAGACAGTCATCAACCAGTGAATGTGGCGCATTACCGTGATTATTTTATATAATATAGTAAATATATACATACATATAAATATATATATATATATATATATATATATATATAGGAGATAACAATAAATAAATATAAATAAAAATACGTAGTAATAACCAGTGTTCAATCTCAAGTCAATTCAATGAATATGGCGTGATTCAATATTAACAGTTGCATTAAAAAAAATATATAAAAAAAGTAACAAGGTCGACAAAAATGGGAAAAAAATGCCATTCGGGTACAGTTAATTGGTAACTTTCAAAAAGATGGATCTCGGTAAGGAGCACATGGAGGTTAACATTCGAAAAGCAGTTTTGCAATTCCTTTTTTTTCTTAAAAAACAAAAAAAAACACTTTTTGTCAAAAACGAAGTGCAATTTCTCCAATATTGCGAAAAATGTTGGCGAATTGAAAATGCGCGACGACGAGAAAATTCTATAGGAATAATGAATTTTATCGTTAGGATCACAATCACAGAAAACGAACGTCAATACTCGATGGAAGTTTTCGTTTTTCTTTTGTTATGGACGTTAAAAATCGAAGCTCACGAAAGTTAGAAATGTTTTCGATACTTGAAATAACGATTGCTTTCTTTTTTTCGAATGTGTACCAAGGGGAAGTATCAGTAGTGGAGTTGGGTGAAAAAAAAAACAATAGGCAAATTTGGTTTCATGGATAGTCGAAGTTGCGTTAATAAATCATTAATTTACGAGAATAAATGATGTGAAGAAAAAAAAATGAAAATAAAATAAATACGAGTTGTAAATATATTATGTACGAAAAATACCTCATGCGTTTACCACTGGATAGAGAGCCCTAGACTAGCTACTAGGCGAGAATCGTTCTTTTTTTTTTTTAAATAGATACATATGTATATATGTGTGTATATATTTGTGTGTATGTGTGTGTGTGTGGGGTGTGTGTTTGTGTGCGTGTGTGTACGTTAACAAAAAAGCTATTATTGTATGGCCAATAGCTGAGTCTGCAGCCGCCAGGGTGACGTCAAAACTTTTGCATCTCTCTCCTCCCTCTCTCTTACTCTCATCCTCTTTCTCTCTTTCTCTCACCCTCTCTCTCTCTCTCCTTCCGTTTGATTTTCGGAAAAAATAAGAAGTAAAAAAAACAAGCACGCATCTTCCGATTTCTCTTTCTCGAATTTCCATTCTCGTTTTCTGTGCTTTTTGTTTTAAGGGGCGAGTTCTTTCTTTTTGCTTACGCGAGAGGAAAATGTGGGTGGTGCAATTTTTTTTTATCCCTAGGCGTACGAGGAGACGAGAAGAAAATGAAAATTCCACTGGACGGTCGAAGTGCATCGTCCCGAATGTTGAACTCGGTGTACGAGAGTCTCTGAGAAATATTATTCCGTGATAACGGGACTTTTATTATCTGGCGGATGACGTCACTGTGTCACGAGGGGTTATCGAAAGTCGTTCATTGAGGGGGGGGGGGGGGCAAGGAACAAGCGTGGAGAATTTTTTTTGTTCGCCTTCTTTCAAGATCTCACGTGCGAATAATTTCGAGCTACCGATGAAAATTCACGAAAAAAAAAACGATCTTTTAAAATTCGAAATTGCATATTAATACGAGTTACCATTTAAAATGGCAACGGGACCAAGATGACTGTCGAAAAAGCGAAAAAATGTCCGTATCGAAAAATGTTCTCTTTTTAAAAAACGATTAAAAAACAAATGGGTGCCCAACGATAAACCGGAAAATTCGGAAAACTCGACGACAAAAAGAAAAACTCCAAAAATACCGAAAATGACCGAGGTGGCGGAAATGACGTGAAAACGTAACGGCCCAAGGTCGAAATTATCGCACGGTAGACTCGAGTGTAGTGATGTAAAATGCCAACAAAAATCCGCCGTGTAGAACTGACGTGTCAAGAGCTCGGGCGCTTAGGAGGGCCCGTTAGAAAAATAGGTGAAAATTCTCTCGTCTCGCACACGTCGGACTTTGGGTACGTGCAACGGGAATTTCTACCCCGTCAGGGCCACTTTTTTTTTTTTGTTCCCGTGCTCCAACGACACTTCTAATTTTCTTTTCTCTCGGATCTCCGAGTCGCGTTAAAGTCGTCGGCAAAGACCCTCTTATTTTTCTCGAATGGCACTGTCCGTCGTGTTATTTCTGGAGGACCGTGAAAAACGAAGGAAAAAAACGATAGCACGGAAAATAAAAACGCAAGAGCCAACGTCTGCGTATTCCCATTAGAAAAGTCCGGATGGACGTGAAAATTTGTCTTGGGGGTCGTCCTGTCGGAACTAATGTGCCAAATGGGAAGCACCTTCGAGAACGGATGCAACGTGGCTGTATGTATGTGCCCATATATATATATATATATATATATATATATATATATATATATATATATATATATATATATATATATATATAGGGTGTCCCAGAACTCAACGTCAAGCCGAAACGGGGTGACAGGATTGATTGTAACCATCATGAGAAAAATCAGAAAAAAAAATAAAGCAGGGCCTTTCAAAGTAGACAAATTTTGAAAATTTTAAATTCATAGTTTAACAAATAGTCTTAATTCTAGGAAACTTGGGATTGTTTGGGTTTGTTTGGGTTTGTTTCACAATAACCGAAAAATGGTTACAGTTTCACCAAATTTCTAGGTTTTTCTTAAATGCCCATAATTTTCAAACTGCATAGGATAGATTTTTTTTCTGATTTTTCTCATGATGGTTACAATCAATCCTATCACCCCGTGTCGGCTTAACGTTGAGTTACGGGACAGCCTGTATATATATATATATATATATATATATATATAGCGTGGTACAAATTTGAGCTCTATTTTTTACCCTTTTTCTCACCATCCAATTATCTACTTTAAAGAAGAAAAAGAATTGTCGCAAAAGCTGTGAGCGGTCAAAAAATATTTATAGTTCGCTCAAGCCTCCCAAAAATTCAAAATTTCATTTAAAAAATCGATTTTTTCCCGTTCACTTCTCACCCATAAATTTCACGCTTTATCATTTTTTAATTAAGCTCGCAAAAGCTCTAGCGGATCGCTCTAGCTTCGAAATACCCAATCAGCGCGATTTTTTTCTCTTCTCACTCATAAATTTAACACTTTGTAAAATTTTCAAAACGATTAGTCCTTTTTTTCTTTAGAAACGGATTCTTTAAATTAACCACACACTTCTAACCCGATAAAACGGGGGATTTGTAATTTTGTTTACCGACAAGAGCTTTAAAGAATTATTTAATGAGAACAAGGATTATAATTCTTGGGTTAGTAGTGTGAGGTAATATTGAAAAAGCTGTTTCTAAAGACGAAACGATTGTTTTGAAAATTTTACAAAGCGTCAAATTTATAAGTGAGAAGAGTAAAAAAAAAAAATTGCCGAACATTGGAAATCTCGAAGCTCAATATTCACTGACCGGGTAGAGCTTTCGCGAGCTTAATTTAAAAATTGTAAAACGTCAAATTCATGGGTGAGAAGTGAACGAAAAAAAAATCGATATTTTAATAAAAATTCGAACTTTTGGGAGGCTTGAGCGAGCTTTAAATATTTTTTGACCGCTCGCAGATTTCGCGAATATTTTTTGTTTGTTCGTTGAAGATAATTAGATGTTGAATAAAAGGAAAAAATAGAGGTTAAATTTGTGCCACCCTAATATATTTGACGAATAGAGATTAAGGAGGGTGATGAGTTTAGGTGAGGAAAAAAATTGCTCGTATTCGTGATCTTTTTTTAAGCGGAAAGATTCCTTCACTATTTTTGAGACTCGGGGTGTGTTTTATTACTACTTTTGCCAGTTACGTGGTATTTTTTTTATTAATATTTAAAAATAGCGGTGATATGGCACGGCCTTCCAAACTGCATTTTCAAAGCTAAAAAACTGATCGACGCGATTCTAATGAAATTTGGTACAAATCTGTCTAACCTTATTGTCTAAAACATGACGCTAAATGTTTTCGAAAATTAAAAAAAAAAGTATTTTTGTTACTGCAAAACGTAGCCATGTTTTTGTTTTTCGGGAAATTTAATATTTTTCTTTCAAAGCGTACAATTTCATCGATTTTCAACATTTCTCACTTTTTCTTGGTTCATATTCTACGTATGAGTGTTAACGAAAGAAAAATCTTCATCGGTTTTTATTTCAGATAAGTCACGCCGGCTGACAACGTCCGCCGCAGGCCGTTTAGAAGACCGTGGAATACCTCTGCCAGTATTGAAGAAAAAAAAATTCCATCTAACAGCCAAAAGTAGTAATAAAACACACCCTAAGTCTCAAAAAAGGTGAAAAAATATTTCCTTTAAAAAAAATCATGAAAATCAGCAATTATTTTCTCGCCTAGAGGTAACTACCCCCTTAATTATTCTGCCTGAGATTCCAAATTAATTTATAAAAGTGCAAGAATGATTGTAACCAACAAAATAGTCTCCATCATAATCGAGCGATCTCGAAAAATGGTGGCGACTATGTACGAATGAAAACCTTTCTTCTACTTTTACAAATGAAATTCGAATGGTACCGAAAAAGCGAAAAAAAAAATCATTTTTCCGATATACATACGGACACATACACACACACACACCTACAAATACACTCACACGCACACATATGCATATATATATATATATATATATATATATATATATATATATATATATATATATATATATATGTGTGTGTGTGTGTGTGAATATTATACATTTAATTGTGAAACTGCAAAACATTGGAAATCGTTTTTCATCGATCGCGACACAGAGAGTGAGAGAGATCGAGAGAAAGAGAAAGAGAGAGACAGAGGGAGTTAAAGAGAGCAAAAGAGGAGATGGAGAATTTTGTGCATTCGGCAGTAAAAAAATCTTCTGAGAGACAGACAGATTATTGGTAACACACGAACACTGACTGACGATGCAGATGCATGCTAGAATCAAAAGTGATCTCTCGTACTGCGATCGATCTGGACATTGCATTCTCTTTTTTTTTCTTTTCATTGTCGTCTTCGTCTTCTTTTCATTGCTTTGTTGTTTTTTTTTGCTCTCAAAATTCGTTTTTTTTTTCTCTTCTATTCTCGCAAAGATTCTTTCGTTCCGTAAATACTTTTTCTCTCGTTATTTGGTGAAAAAAAAAAATCGCCATACCGATTTTCCAGCAGGCTCACTTTATTGTTCATCAGGTAGATATATATATATAGATATGTGTGTATATACTTCGTGTTATAAGAGTTTCGTTGGGACAGAACGCGAAATACAAGGAACAATCGACGCAGTCTATCCTCTCGTTTACTTAAAAATAATCCGCTATTATTCCTCGTTAGTGTTCGATCGATCGATGCTTCTCGAGTTTGACAATAACGCGATAAAAACAAAATTCGACTCGAAAAGTTCGTTTTTTGCTTTTCGTTCGCAATGTGTGTTTTTGCTTCTACGTTTTCTTCCGTTTTTGGAACTTTTGGAATGTTATTCTTGTACGTTTTGCCTGATCAATTGAAAGCTGCTCGAGCTTTCGCGTGCTAATCCTGCAAGAACGATACCGCAAGGTTCTCTTCTTAGCCTAATTTCTAATTTTACGTATCACTCGGTCTACCCTGTTTCACCGTGAAGTATATTAAGGGGCTACAACAGTGTGACGCTTTCAAAAAATCGATTTTTTTTTGCCTTTCTCGACAGTTTATACTTTCAACAATATCCTGTAAAAATTTCAAGGTCCTATCTCTATCATTTTATCTTGCAAAAATCGATAGTTAAATATTTAAACGCGTTTTTCTCGAAATGAGATTAATCAAATTTGCTGACATTGTAACTCAAAGAGCAATTATCCGATTGATTTGAAATTTGAACTGAGTACTCTTGAATATATTTACTCTACAATGACGTAGGATATTTTTGATTGGATGAAAATTGACGATTCGGCATTGAAAAAAACGACCATTTTATAGGCAAGAAAACAGACTTTTTTTTCACAACTACGCCATTTTGTTGGATTTTGATATGTTTCGAAAATCCTACGTCATTGTACAGGAAATACCTTCCAGTTTAAGGGCGGGGTAAAGTATTAAAATTTTTTTTTTAATTTTAAAAATTTTTTTTAAATGAATGCATAATGTATCAAGAATATTGTGTTAAAATTTCAAGTCGATCGGAGTAAAATTGACGAAGTTATGAGTATTTGAGCGTCTATTTCTCCATGCCGTTCTCTCTTCTCTTCTGCGTTTTTCAAAACGTTTTTCTGAGACTTGTCATATTTGAAGTCCGTGTGCACGATAACTCAAAATTTACTGGACCAATCGCTTTGAAATTTTGCACAGTACTTTTTCACATAATTCACCAGGTATTGTCGAGAGCTTTTTTGTTTTTTTAAAAATAATTACTAATTTTTCAACAACAAATTAGCCGATTTTTTTTAGCGAAAATCGGGTTTTTGGCTCCCAAGTGCTACGAAAAATCGAAAAATCGAAAAAAAAAAATCCTCCCGTCATTACCTCGAGAAACATCTCCTTTAACAAATGCATTTTGATTTTTTTGTTTCAAATGATTCTGTTGCGAGTTATGGTGCACACCGCAAACCAACTTTTTTTCGAGGCGCCTCCGGGGTTTAATTTTCACTCGCTCAATTTTGAATATTTTGCAATGCAAATTTAGGAGAATGTTGTTCAAATGTTACTTTATTATATGTAAATTTTTCAATAAACGAACACTATTCGTTACGCCAAAAAAAAAATCTTAAAAACATGCCTTTTTTTCGCCGAATTAACTTTACCCCGCCGTTAACGACATTTTTTCCTTTTTCGGTTTCAGCTACTCAAGCGGCCGGAATCATGTCGGCAGTGGAGGAACTTTTTTTTTGGCGCCTCCGAAGGCAGCGCATTAATCGCTTGGATCTCAATATTTTTCTATGAAAAAATTGTGTAATATAGGTCAAATATAGCCAAATATATTCTGAATTTTCCGAAACATTTGACTGAGTACGTTTCTTCCAAAAAATTCCCGAAAATCAGCCAAATTTTCAGCGTTCACACTGGTATAGCCCCATAACCTACGACGAAAAAAAAAAAAAAATCATTCGTAGAAAAATGGCATTCTCGCCCATAAATTCGATATAAATAAAGAAAAAATAAATAAATAAAAAAATAAACAACAAAAGTTGAAGAATTAAAGTTGAGTCGTTTGGAATGATGTGACTCGAGGACGTGGAAATTACAATACCATTTTCGCGAAAATGAAATTATGCCATGTGTGTAAAAATAAATATTTTGTCATTTCGTTTGTGTCCATTGGACGGACCGAATTATCCGATCTTTTTTCAATGTATTTCCCCGAGTTTGCAGAATGACTGACTTAAAAGTGCTAAAAAAACATTGATGCACTCTTGATTAATTTTGTGTCGATTGTAAAAATAACAAATCACTGTAAAGCCTTGTAGTCGTGTCGTAAAGAAAAAGGAGTATTGAATATAAATCGATTTCGTCCTCCCTTCTCGCGTGTAAAACCGTTCGTATTCCTGTCTAACTAATCGATCTTCGCGAAATAAATGAAAAGTCACGAATCTAGCCAATCCCCCGACACCGAACGACGGCAAAGAAAATCATCGTTCATTTTACGTTGATTTACCAAAAAAATAATTTAAAAAAAAACGACGAATTGAAAACGAAGTTTCACTCGCTGATACGTAAAAACAAGAATAAATAATAATGATACCGAAGATTGAAAAGAAATTCGCGCTTTCGCGAACGTTTCTTGCTTTCAAGCGTCACCTGTTGGAACAAAATTAAACCCACCTTGGCTGCAGTTTTAATATCTCACTGACCGAGGCCTACGAAATGAAAAATAAAAAAATCTCGAAAGAAAAAAGGATCGCGCGGATGAGAATTTGAAGAAAATAAAATAAATGAAGATTGCCCGTACCGGGTGCAGTGTTAGAGGATTCGCTCACTCGGCACTCTCAGGGACGCGCACATTTTGCGAAATGCAACCAAAAAAATGCATAAAAAGAAAATTCGGCATTTAAGGCGGGATATACATTTACAACGATCGAAAAATCGATTTCTATTTTTTCTCTTCGAACGATAGAACTATGTATGTAGAATATTTTCCTAAAGTTTCAAAGCGAAATTCGAAAAAACTTCAAACGTTACAGCCCGTCAACGCCTCACCGCTCGGATTCGGAGCGGGCGTGAACTTCAAACGCGTTTTTTTTTCTTCTCAAAACTGCATTATCGAAATTGGCGCGCAGGATTACTCAAAAACTATGAAGGGGCTATACCAGTGTGAGACTTTCAAAAAATCGATTTTTTTTCGTGCCTTTTTCGACATTTTACACTTTCAAGAATATCATTATCATTTTATCTTGCAAAAATCGATAGTTAAATCATTAAACGCCTTTTTCTCGAAATGAGATTTTTCAAATTTGCTGACGTTGTAACTCAAAGAGCATTTATCCCATTGACTTCAAGTTTGAACTGAGCACTCGTGAATATATTTACACTACAATGACGTAGGATATATTTTGATTGGATGAAAATTGACGATTTGGAATTGAAAAAAAAAACGACCATTTTATAGGCAAGAAAACAGACATTTTTTTTCATAATTACGCCATTTTGTTAGATTTCGATATTTTTTCGAAAATTCTACGTCATTGTACAGGAAATATCTTCCAGTTTAACGATACTTTTTTTTCCTATTTCGGTTTCAGCTACTCAATCGGCCGGAATCATGTCAGCAGTGGAGGAACTTTTTGTTTGGCGCCTCCAAAGGCAGCGCGTAAGTCGCTTGGATCTTAATATTTTTCTATGAAAAAAAATGATGTAATATAAGTCAAATATTGCCAAATAAATCTTCTTAATTTTCCGAAACATTTAATTGAGTACTTTTCTTCCAAAAAAAATCCCGAAAATCACAAAAATGTTCAGCGTTCACACTGGTATAGCCCCTTAAGCCGATTGAGTTGAAACTTGGTAGAAATATTGATAATATTGGTACCTCCTACTTGACGAGAATTGTTTTTGAAAAGTTGGAAAAATAACTACTTTTTTAAATCCAAATTTTACAGAAATTTTGATTTTTTTTTTGTAAATGCGTGCCATTTTCTCAAATTGGCATTTTCTTCATTTTCATTACCGTCACGTAGAAACTGTACATGTTATAACTGGAAAAATGTTTGAACTTTTTTGCAAATCAAAGTCTACGGAAAGTTAGACTGCACGCCGATTCGCAACTCCCGTGGCGACCTTGCTGTAACACTCTGCCCACAGCTCCGTCATTTTGATGATGAATTAATTTTAAAAATTTTTTTCGTATAGGGGCCGTCCATATATTACGTCATCGATTTTTGCTGATTTTCGACCCCCCCCCCCCTACAATCTTCCTATCGTCATTTCCTAATTACCCCCCCCCCCTCTCGCAAAACTGACGTCATTACCAGTTTGGCAAAATTAAAACATTTGCGGATTTGAGAAAAATTGGGTAACATTAAAACATTTTGTTATAGAATCATCTTTTATTAGTTTGTACTTTGGCAATGTTTATCAATATAATAATATTGTTCTTCCCTATTCTTTAGTTTTCTTTGGATAGCTCCCACATTTTGTTATAGAATCATCTTTTATTATTTTGTACTTTGGCAATTTTCATTAATATAATAATATTATTCTTCCCTATTCTTTAGTTTTCTTTGGATAGCTCCCACGGAGTTTTCACCCATTCTTGCAAATCCTGGATCACGGGTAATATCTCCGTATCCTCCCCATATTTCATTTTGGCTCGATCGAACTATTTTCATAGGTACGCTGTTATTTGAAGTTCTCGAATATAATGTAGACAAACCTTATGTAATAAATAAATAAATAATGAGTTCAATAATTAATACCATTAGGTACTTGCAAAATATTTTTCATCACTCATGCGGGGAAACCACTCTAGTTGTACAATATACTATTGTACATTTTGAAGTAACTGGTATCACAAGAATGACGTCAATTTCAAAACGCCCCACCCCCCTCATCCATCATTTACCGTCATCCGCAGACGAACCTCCCCCCCCCCCAAATTTAGAATGACGTAATATATGGACGGCCCCATACTTGAATATACTATTAAAGTATACCTAAAGTTTAATAATTGTAGAATAATTATTTCTTATTTAAAAAAATCCCTCACTATTGCTAATTTTTTTCCTGTCTAAATGTATATCCCGCCTTAAAAAGAATGAAATTCACCCTTTTTTTTGCACTTTAATGGTCCATTTTCGGGATCGAAATTGTGCTGATATTTCGTTGATTTTTTCGTACGTGTGTATCACAAAAAAAATATGTATAAATATATTAAAATTAATTACGCTTATGTTCGTATACATAGTCATGTATCTATCTATATATTATATACATATATAGACATACGTTGTGTATATATGTATATACATATATATTTCTTAAATGCTTGCTTGGTCGTGGTGTGGCGGCTGTGGTCGGTTGCCTTAAATCTGGGAAGGCGTTATAATTTTTACATCGCGCTTCTCAAGAAAACTCGAGTGCGTTCGCTCAATGTTTCGTCTCGTTTTTTTTTTTTTCAGTTCTCCTTCCCGCGACTCAAAACGCCACTTTTCCCGCGTCCGTCGCGGGAAAAAAAGGAAAAAGAAAATAGTTAACGGACGAAGTTTTCGACTTTTTGCCACCGTCGCAAATGTTCGTTCTTCGTCTTTGTCGTTTTTTTTTCGCGTTTTTTTTTTTAGGAGATCTATATATGTTTGAGGAATTTTTAAAAATGTCTCGTAAAATGATTTGTCGTCGCCTTGGTCGTTATTATTCACCGTCATCACGAGAAACCCTGGCAGTTATCCCGTATCTCGGAGTATAGAGTTAGAAGAGCCTCCTCGGGCACGTCGTGGATGCACCTACCCTCTGGCCACTGCACGCAAACTGCAACAAGAGAAGAACGGGACAAGAGTGTCGATTATTTTCAATTAAAAAAAAAAAACAAGCGATATTGAAAGGTTTCATGATAAATAAATAATACATTTAAAAAACAATTACCACAAAACAATAGAGAATCACTTTATGAAAAGATTACCAAGAGCATCAAAAATTCAAAAAAACGTATGATATGAATTTTGAATCGATTTGAATAATGGAAAAAATCAAAAACAGGAGACGGATACGTACGCGAATTAAACATCACAGGCTTTGAAAAAAAAAAAAAAAAAAATACAAAGATGGCAATGATTTACCATTTTTGATCGGTGCAAAAATAGTGGTTCGAGACGAAGAAAAGGGACAAAAGAAAAGAAACCAAAGTGAACCGAAGCGAAGCGTGAAGAACGAAAAATTGTTTGAAAATATATCCGAAATGAGAAATAAAATAAAACGATGACGCATGAGATTGACCCATAATGAAAAATGAAAATTGAAATACAACGTGGAATGAGTGAACGAAGTAAATATAAATATTCGTGAGCTCGAGAAAAAAAAAAAGTTTACGTTTTCGTTTTTCGCATGAATTTTATCGTAAACTTTTTTGACAATTCGGGAAACCGAGACTTTGTCTGGTTTCGAGTATGCTCGTGTCGTATAGATATATTTAAAAGTATATTTTTAAATATATATTATACGTAAATATACGTATAAATATATTAAAAAATATATTTATACTTGTCTTGGCACATATAGTATAGTAAATATAGGCAAATAAGGGTCTTCGCAAATATAGATATGTAGGGTTCGTGTGTGCGTATATATATGCACACAAAGGGTGTCCCTCTTATCTCTGCCACCCGAAATAACTCGGTAATTATCGACGTCGCAAAAAAATGTTCCAGACAAAAGTTGTACGGTGTGAAGGGGGCCATCAAATGCGACCATTTTTTTCTTATTGCGATGGAGGGCCTGACGCACAGTGAAGGTCACCTCCACTTTTTTAAATGGTATGGTACATTTTTTTCATCCATCTTGTGGAGCACCTCAAGCCGCATAAAAAACATTAGGGGGTCAAAGTCGTTCGAGGCCATTCAAGGTCACCCGTTGATATGAAATGCAAATCTAAATATCTCGAATCACTAATAAATATTTGGTAGTGATCCGAGATATTTATATTTGTATTTCATTTCAATAGGTGACCTTGAATGACCTTGGACGACTTTGACCCCTAATATTTTTTATGCGGCTTGAGGTGCCCCACAAGATGGTTGAAAAAAAATGTGCCATTCCATTAAAAAAAGTGGAGGTGACCTTCACTGTACGTCAGCGCCTCCACCGAAATAAAAAAAAATGGTCGCATTTGATGGCCCCCTTCACACCGTACAACTTTTGTCTGGAACATTTTTTTGTCACGTCGATAATTACCGAGTTATTTCGGGTGGCAGAGATAAGAGGGACACCCTGTATATATATATATATGTGTGTGTGTGTGTGTGTGTGTGTGTGTGTGTGTGTGTGTGTGTGTGTGTGTGTGTGTGTGTGTATATATCCATAACTAAAAACACAGGCGAAAATTAGCAATAGATGAGTTACTATACCGAGGTTGAAGTCAACATCGTTGGATTGCAACGAAAATTCTTTCCAGCACTTATTTTCATCATCACCCTAAATTACATTTTGTAGATTCAAGTTGTAGATCGTTAAAGAAGGATCCTAAACAATATTCGAGTGATTTACATAGCTCAAACCAGCCAAAAAAAATATTGGAAACAAACAAAAAATTTCTTTCCATTCCAACGATGCAACATTGAACATTATCAAATATAAGTACACAAATGTGTAAGCATATAAATTAATCTATACGTAATATTAATCGTGCGTATGTATTCGTGTGTGTGAATAATGGCAAGAGGGGCCAACCATGAGATCGCGAATTGAAAGAATTAAAATTCGTCCGTCATCGTCGGCAGGCTGTTACTAGAATTGCGACAATTGACCCTATCAGGGGCGAAGGAGGGGCCCAAGGGGGGGATAATCGAAAGAGTAACCGTGCATTTTCGACGGTTCGTCGGACGGGACGCGAGAGACGGATAACTAATAATCGGGAATATAATTGGTCGTGTGCGGAGTGATAAGTTGGGGACGGGTAGGCAGAAGAGTGGGCGGGGGCTATGCAGAGGGGGGCAATTACAATTAGACATGGAAGGGTTGCTCCAATTAAGTGCTGTTCGCCCGTGTACTATCGTGCCCATAACTGGTTATTAGGCCAAGTGATTAGGGAGTTAAATTGGTCGAAACTGTCGGCGACGGCGGCTGGAGCGGGGGGGGGGGTGGTGGTGGTGGTGGTGGTGAACGTTGAGATCTGGCCGGGAAGAGACGGGGCCGGAACGGGGGTAAGCGGTTCAAGATGGGGTTGGAATTGGATGGATGGGCACGAGATTAGATTGAGGCGATCCGACAGCTCTTTTCCGGTTCATCCCCTGGGGAATATAGCTGAGAAATCGCAGCAGTGGATTTCCAAGGCTGAGCAGAAGCCACGACGAAGAATTCTCGTGCCTTTCTAGGCAAATTCAATGTTTCTCGTCGTTTCCCGTTGATTCCAATGAGCAAAACGCGCGGGAAACGTGATACCAGATTTCCAAGGTTACGCAGAGGTCACGATAAGATAGACGGGATTCTAGACAAGCCCGATTTTCTGCTCATTTTCGGCGCCTTCTAATTGGCGAACGGTGCCCAAACTGTCATTGCGAATTTCCGATTGAAAAGAGCTCATGGTTAACAACTATGTCCATTTGCAGGCAAAGCCACGTTTTTCCCGTACTTTCTGGTAATTCGCGAAACGGTGGGGAAATTGTGATAGCGAACTTTCACGGTTAAACGAAAGTCAAGTTCGTAACGAGCAGATCGTGAGCTCTCGTGGGAATACGCGGAGAGAGAGAAGTGGTGCGCATGCGCGAGCGCCATGTCGCGCACGCTCCGCCATTTTGTCACGACTCGCGCGCGTAACACCGGTAAGCAAAGATCGCGACGTAGAATCGAGAAAACATCGTAGAAAAGAGGGGGAAAAATGGTAATATCGCATCAGAAGCCCCAAGATGCAAAGGACGGCACGGAAAATTGGGAAAATCGATTTTGATAAGCGGAAGTTTGAAAAAAAATTCTCTTCACCGGCTGCCTTTTCGATGCTCACCGTTGCTCCCTCGTTACGGGGTCAAGAATTATCGGACGGCTACATCCGAGGCAACAAGCGGAAGTAAAAAAAGCGCGGATAGGGTTGCAAGATCGAAGAGCCGGGGCGAAAGCTCAAGGAGGAACGGAAGGGGGGGGGGGGGGGGCTCGAGCGCGCGTGTGGAACGATGAGAGTCAGCGGGCCCTGGAAATGAAGTTACATGCCCCGAGGGATAATCGAGCTGTCCCGCGAAATTGAACGGACGAGCAAGCGAGGAAATTGGCCCAGAGTCGAGGATCGATCGATAGAGGACTTGGGGAAGGGGGGGGGGCTACGGGGACGACGTACTAGCCACCAAAGGGGTGGGAGCGCTACGGATGAAAACTCTCGGCACCGCCGTTACGTTTCCGATCATACGGGAATGAAAAAAAAAATGCTCTCCTTAAGAATTCACCGCGATGCCGTGTCTATCGGGAATACTACAGGGCTTTCTGTTTGTCAACACATAAGAGTACATGCGGTTCGAGTTAAATTTTTTATTTAGCTCATCGTTTAATGTTCGGAAGACTATATGTCAGTCATGTCACAAAAGATAAATGTCAGTTTTTTTTGGAACTTACGATGTGCCCGAATTAAGTATTCACTTTTTTGATGATTTATTGTTCCACATGTAGTCCGAAGTATTCATATATATAGGTATATAGGGTGGCCCGGAAAGTGATGGTCAAAAGGAAAATCTGGATGCCTCGTATCAATAGTTCTCCGAATCACCCCCATGTATGTTTTACGATCTTTTTTACTTTTTGAGAATAAAAGCTCTTTTTTCTATATACTTTGCTCGCAGTTTGTTTGCTGCACCAATAAATTTCAAATTTTACAAGCTTCTTTGACATATCAGAAAGCAGTCCTTGGACGAAGGAATTTTTTTTTTTCGAACCATAGTTTTTTTTTGTCATCAAGGACAGTAGAACGTTTTTTTTTTTACCGAAAATCGATGCTTTCACTTTGAACTGCGGCCATTTTTTCGAAAATCAATATTTCATTAGATCCTTCATCCAAGCACTAGATGATTACGTGTAAGAACTCAAGGATCTTGATTTTGTTTTCGGATGACTTCTTTTCGAGCAGCAGTGGTCATCGCGAAGGACGTGTATGAAACAGCGGTTTGCACTACCACATTTATAAATACTTTTCAATACAAAAATTGCAAAAGATACTTGAAACCATAGGGTCAAAGTGGGAACGATGGCAACAGTGGATACACTGAACCTTTTCTGTTTCTCAGAAGTGGACATGTATATATGTGCGTCTTTTTCACATTAGAACCGACCTCGGATGTCAATAGGTTTGAACCTGTCTGTGAGTCGCTCCCGCGCAATTCGGTTGTAAGAGGTGATTTTGTATTATTTTTGGTGTCAAAAGTTGAAAAACCAGCCGAGTTTGTATGCTTTTTGCTTCTTTACCTATCGCAGTTATGTTCGAAGTCATTGTTCTCCCGCAATATACAGCTACATTGCGGTATTTGAGCATTGTGTTTGTTAACCTAAGAAAAATAGAAACTTGTCAGTACCCGCTTTAGAAAGAAAGAGAGGGTCGGTACACAGTGGCTCAATTTTTCGAGGTCCACAGAGGTGAGCCATAATATGAATATTTTCGCGTTGTGATTTAAATAGGTACTGGTACTACCTCATTAGGTAGGTACTCATTGTTGATTAATATTCAATAAATGATTGTGATTAATCTCATAATGTGCTGTTTTTTTTTATTCATTTTTCAATAGTTTACTTTACAATACTCCCCATTGTATAGAGAAAAGCACTCCATTACCTACAAGTGTACAGTGGATCAGGGTAATTTTCTTCAAATTTCGCTTGATTTTGAAATTTTGTTTGACTGTAAAATTAGGCATGTTTCACTGTGTACACCCCCAAGTACAGAGTGGATGAAATCTCATTTTTTTTCAATGGTTGTTATCTCAATATCTATTGGGTTAGGCCGTTCAGTATCTTTTAACCAAATGAAGTCACTGAACACATCTCACGTTTAGTCAAGGTTTCATTGAGATTGTGTGAACGGTTAGGCAGCTGTATGTTAGGATCCCACTTTGACCTTCATCTTCAACGTAAAAAAAAAATTAACCTGCAGACATTTACTCGAAAAAATTTACGGAAATTTTTGTTTTTTTTTTCAGCCACGAGCTAGGTGTAACCCGTTAAAACCTTCTAAGAGGAAAGTACCTACACACACAAGGGGAAAAAATGAAAACCCCTGCTACGGGAAGACTCGAAAAAAAACACTATTTTCGTAAAAACTGAATAAAGAATCGTAGAACGTACACGGGGATGGTTCGGATAGGTATCTACATACGAGGCATGTAGATTTTCCTTTTGGAGATTACTTTTCGGGCCACCCGGCATATAAACCGTAGGATTTAGAAATCTTTTTCCAATAATTGAATAAACCATAGGCAAAACAGGTACAAAAAACACTGTTATTCTCTCCTTGATTTCGTTCTACAGGCATAAAGAAAAAGAGAACAAAAATCGACCCACCACCATCACAATTCATAGCTACTTAACGGCGGGGTAAAGTTAATTCGGCGAAAAAAAGGCATGTTTTTAAGATTTTTTTTGGCGTAACGAATAGTGTTCGTTTATTGAAAAATTTACATATAATAAAGTAACATTTGAACAACATTCTCCTAAATTTGCATTGCAAAATATTCAAAATTGAGCGAGTGAAAATTAAACCCCGGAGGCGCCTCGAAAAAAAGTTGGTTTGCGGTGTGCACCATAACTCGCAACAGAATCATTTGAAACAAAAAAATCAAAATGCCTTTATTAAAGGAGATGTTTCTCGAGGTAATGACGGGAGGATTTTTTTTTTTTTTCGATTTTTCGATTTTTCGTAGCACTTGGGAGCCAAAAACCCGATTTTCGCTAAAAAAATCGGCTAATTTGTTGTTGAAAAATTAGCAATTATTTTTAAAAAACAAAAAAGCTCTCGACAATACCTGGTGAATTATGTGAAGAAGTACTGTACAAAATTTCAAAGCGATTGATCCAGTAGATTTGGTTATGGTGCACACGGACTTCAAATATGACAAGTCTCAGAAAAACGGTTTGAAAAACGCAGAAGAGAAGAGAACGGCATGGAGCAATAGACGCTCAAATACTCATAACTTCGTCGATTTTACTCCGATCGACTTGAAATTCTAACACAATATTCTTGATATATTATGCATTCATTTAAAAAAAGAAAAAAAAATGAAAAAAAAAAAATTTTAATACTTTACCCCGCCCTTAATCCATTGGAATTTCGCCCCCACGTGGCAAAACTATCGTCAAAGTATGGGCGAGGGTGTATGCCAATGTGTGATGTGTGGAAGGGGCAAGCGAAAAAGCAAAAAAGAAAAGGAAATGGGGCGGAAATTCGTCGAGTCATCTATCGACGTTTATTATTCCTTCGAGATCCACGAGAGATACCAAGTTCCGCGATGGAACGGGAAAGAAAGGCACGTGGCAAAAAAAAGCGCCATTAGAACGATCCGATATGCGAGGCTTCTTTTCCACTCTTGTCCATTCCGCTCTCGACCGTAAATTCCCATCCACCCATCGGCGCTCTCGCGTGACTCAATCGCTCGTGCTCATTTTCACCTTGTGCTTTTTTCCTAACCTGTTTTCTCGAACCTGCTCCGTTTTCTTGCACCCCCCCCCCCCCCCCACCGAGCTTTCCATAAGGCACTTGCGACTTTTTTGCCGTTCGAAGAGAACGAAAATCAACCTTAAATATTTTTCGACCTTTTCGAAAGACTTCACGCCGAAAAAGAGGCCCCCCCCCGAGAAACACTTTCCCTCGTAAGCAATGTCCTTTATTTACCTCGTTTCTAGTTTTTTTTGCAACGTGAAACGAAGGATTTTTAGCCAGTCGGCAATTTTCGTGGTTTTTCCTATTCCCGAGAGGATTTGGGGGGGGGGGGGGGTGTGCTCCCGCCTATCTGATCGAGCCACGAACCTAAAGCTCAAACGAGTTGCCGCGCACTTCACGTGCAGTTAATGGTGGAAACGGTTACGAAAACGAGAAAAAAAAAAAAAAAATACAACACATACACGTTTCGAGCCCCGTATAGATCCGAACGGAAACGAGAATGCTCCGGGGATCCTAGACAAGAGGATTGATCGATGCTTCGCGTGCGAGCTCGAAAACGTTTCACGATATCCCCCAATTTCTCCCTCTATAATACACAATTTATTGGTTGACACGTTTTTCTTCGACGCCTTTCTCATTTCCATGAAAAAAAAAAATCATCTTTGCTTGTCATCTTTCGTGTGGATAAAAAATATCAGTAATAAAACAAATTCTTCTGTTCTTATTTGAGTGAAAAATCACTTTTGAGCAATAAATTTGAGTAATAATCTATTGATCATGACATGAATTATCATCGTTGATGATATCAGTAACACAAATGACGATGTTGGGTGAAGGGGCTACAACTGGAACTTGAGTTTGTTTGGGTTTGTTGGGGTTCACCTGTTAAAATGTGAATATTAATAATAACCCCAGCGACTGTGGTTAGGCTTGATAGTTATGCGGCGCTTAGTTAAACTCTTGGTTACAAGGAACATCACTTTGGTGTCCTCCTCCGATTTTGTTGAAACTTTTGTATGTGGAAGAGTATCAAAAAGACAGACGTATTTTTTTTTCATCAGCGGAAAAGCGGTTTTATGGGCAGGGTAAGGGTTTGCACATTTGAAAAATCGATTTTTTTTATAATCCCAAAATTTCAAGTCAATCAGAGCAAAACTCGATTTTGTATCATACACACACTTCGATTTTGTATCATAACAGCTATTCTAAATTAATTCAAAGGTCCCGCTCACTTATCATAGATGGCGCTTGATATGTAGTATCGAAACGTAAAGGAGTCATAAACATTACCTATAAATTCTGTAAATTAAACATGCAGACCGATAAGCTATTTATTAGACACTGCATTCGCTATGAATTCCATCAAGGGAAAAGTGTTAGGAAAGCGTGTGAATCGATATGTTCTGTTCTTGGAGACAACATTGTATCTAAAAGTACATGTGAGTATTGGTATAAGCGATTCAAAGAAGGTGATTTCGACGTTAGTGACCGTGAACGCACGGGGCCTCCTGTAAAGGTGGACGATCAGGAACTGCAAGCGTTGCTGGATGAAAACTCTTGTCAGACGGAGAAACAACTTTCGGAACAGCTTGGAGTAACTCAACAAACTGTTTCTTATCGTTTAAAAGCAATGGGTAAGATTCGAAAAGGAACAAAGTGGGTACCACACTTTCTGACTCAAGAAAATAAAAACAGCCGTCTTAACATTTGTGTGAGTCTTTACAACAAGCAACATAGAAAGTCTTTCTTGTGGAAAATTGTGACCGGCGATGAAAAGTGGATTTATTTTGATAATCCGAAATCCCGCAAATATCATTGGGTTGACCCCGGCGAGCCGACAACATCCACGCCAAAGCGCAATGTTCATTGTAACAAAGTCATGCTGTGCATATGGTGGGATATGAAAAGCGTACTGTATTATGAACTTCTCAAACCTGGTCAAACAGTTACTACCGATCGCTATTGTCATCAATTGATGCAAGTGAATCAAGAAATTGAGAAGAAACGTCCATTTTCTGGTAAAGGAAAACGTCCAGTAAAACTGCTCCATGACAACGCGCGGCCTCATGTGGGTAAACCGGTCAAGGATACGTTACTAGCGCTTGGATGGGAAGCTGTACCACACCCGGCGTATTCACCAGACTTAGCCCCATCCGATTATCATTTATTCCGGAAAATGCAGAACGATTTGTCTGACGTGCGATTCAAAACATTTGAAGAAGTGGAAAAATGGGTCGCTAAATTTCTCACCTCGCAAGACGAAAGTTTCTTTGCGAAAGGCATCCGCGAGTTACCTGAGAGATGGCTGAAGGTCATTCAGTGCGATGGAGATTACTTCGATGAATAACTGTGTTTTACTTCTTTTTTAATAAATCTTGAATTTTTTGAAAACTGTCCTAAAACTTATTTGTACACCTAATATTTAGTCCCGCTCCTCTAACACTGTAGCTCCGACTTCTCTAAACTTCAAACGCGTTTTTCTCGAAACTACTTTTTCAAAGTCCGTGTTCACTGCCATTTGAAAACTACATGACCGATTTATTTCAAACTTGGTATACACTTTCTACATACAAAATACGTCCCCCCAACGGTTAGTTTGAGATTTTTTTTACATTGAGGGGGTTTTCCACCCCCAAAATGGCGGAATTTTTCTCGAAAAATAGCACTTTTCACTTTACATGACCACTAAAAATTAAGAAATTAAAAAAAATTATCAAAGGCCGTTGGGGGGAGGATTTGATGACACTTTGACTAAATTTTAATGGTACTTGATTTCAGATAATTTCTAGCTGAGATACAGTGAACACCGCAAATCGTCATTTTCCAAAGGCGTTCTTGAAAAAGCTTCGTCACCGGCTTGTTTGTGGATATTTTCGCGTACAAATTTCACGGAATGTTCTTGAAATGACACTTAACAATGTACAAAAGGTTTCAATAATTTTACTCTATCCATATAGATGAAAAAAATTCGCAACAAAGTGTTTTTTTTTCACGCTGAAACCCCTACCCTCCCGTTAAGGGGAGAAACGCACCCTCGAAAACAGGGGTGTTTTTAGTCGATAACGTTATCGCTCTCATCTCCAATGTATAGTACACAAAAAAAATAAACATTGTTGCAATATGGAATTTTTTAATATCTCGTACCGTTAAAACGTTATCGACGAAAAACGAAAAACACCCCTATTTTCGAGGGTGCATTTCTCCCTTTAAAACCGTTTTTCCACCGATGAAAAAAAATACGTGTCTCTTAGTTTTTGATACCCTTCCACATAAAAAAGTTTCAACAAAATCGGAGGACACCAAAGTGATGTTTCTTGTTAGTTCGCACTTTAGACGCTAAGAAAAGACTATTTTCATGAATTTTTTTGATAGGTTTATATTATAGATATTGATATAAAAGTTCTTACACTTCATAAATACACTTCCAAAGTACATAAATACATTTTTTTTAAATGTATTTATGTAACCCAAACAAACTTTAAACGCGTTTTTCTCGAAACGACGCTTCTTGACGGCATGTTGATAAAATCTTCGAAACTACTGAACCGATCGTTATGAAATTTTAACCACATAACCTTTACAACTATAGCTATAGCGCATATCAAGGTTTTTTTTTTGAATTTCTATATTTACTATTTTTTTTGCCAAAAACGGTGAAAAGAAAAAAGGTTTTTTTTTTGCAAAATTCATGAAAATAGCCTTTTTTAGCATCTAAAGTGAGAAGACCCCTTAAAATTTATTAGCGGTAAGGTGGAAAGAAGGCGGGTCTTGTAAATAGCGAAAGCTGTACAGGTGGAATAAACGAATCTATCCAATCTAATAATCTCCGTATCAATAATATCAATGATAATAATATTAATAATATAAATAACACAGACAACAATGCTAGGTGGAGAGGCTTCAATTTGCACTTGAGTTTGTTTGGGTTTGTTTGGGTTTCTTTACATTTGTTTAGATTCATTCGTTAAAATATTAATATTAATAATAATAATCTCAGCATTGATCATATAAAAAGTAACAATATTAATGATATCAACGACATGTTTTTCTGTAGGTTATTGGAAATATAAACTGTGGCGTATTGCAACATTGAATAATTTTGATGAATGACAGATAGCCCGAGGGTAGAGGGTGCGTTAACGTTGATGCACGTTGGTTGGTCTATTTTTCGCCATGATGGTGGGTATTATGTACTTAGGTATTTAGAGAGCGAGAAATATGGACTTAGGTGTACAGAGAGCAAAAAATCCCTCTTGTAAGTCTACTGGCGTGTATTTTTTTAAATCTCCTCGAGATGGTTCTTCGATCGAATAAGCTGGATGTCAGCGCGTTTGGATGGTCTCCGAGTCTCGTCTCGTAGCTAGTACATAGTTTTCCGGCTATGTTTTTAACCGTGCCAATCCAAAGTTCTCTGTGCAAGTTGACGTTAGTGATATACCACGGGACGTTCGCAAAGACTCTCAGAGTTTTTGATTGGACTCGTTGCAAAATCTCGATGTTTGAGTTGCTGGTCGTTCCGCAAAGTTGTATGCAGTAGATTGAGATTGGCATTGGTGTCGTTTTGTATAAAAGGATTCTGTTGTTCGAAAATAGCTTATATCAATAACAATAACAATATTGAATCAAGTGGCTTCAACCGGGACCTAAGTTTCTTTGGATTCGTCTGAGTTCCTTCTCGTTTTTTTGGGGTTCGAAAATTCCAAATTAAATTCCAGGCGTTTCAGGATCGCTTGGCAGATAAGTTCGAATGCATGAATGAAAAATAGGGACAAATAAATACAAGCAAAATGCGTAAAAATCGGAAAGCCAGACGGGGTTCGAGGAAAATGGATCGATCCCTTTGACATTCGATAAGAAAGCTCCACAGGCTATTCCTTTTTTGCCCGAACTTCTTTTTTCTCTTCGTTCTTCATCGAAGCCGGAAAAAGCACTCTTCTTTCCTAGTAACCCCCGCGGCTTCCACCGCCTCGGACCCTTACCATTTTTCTATCTACCCGATGGCCATTCGCGCATTTTTCACACGGGCTCGGTACCTTTTCCCTACGGAGTATTGCCCCGGAGCGACGTTCCTCTCCATCTCAATCCAGAGGCAGAGAGAGCGAGAGAAGGATCGGCGGTTCGGGAAGGGGAGGGGGGGGGGGGGGGTCGAAACCATACCGGGGAAATTTTTCACACGCGTTGCACGACGTGTGTATATGAAGCTCCGCTGGCTGATCGCATTTCGTGAAAAATTTATCGTTCGCTTCCTTTTGTTTATTCCTTCTTTTCTTCGGTCTCCTCTCCGCCGCCACCCTCTTCCCTCGCGGTTCTTCCCTCTTTATTGCTCTTTGCACCCCCGCGGCTCATATTTCATCGAATTTTTCCTCGAAAACTGTATACGCGATTCGAGATGCAGGAAAAAGAAGTAAAAAAAAGATTTATCACCGCACGTGCCCGCGCTCCGCCACCGCGAAATTTCCACCCCGTCGAACATTTTTAACAACTTATCCGCATCGTTTCGCCGATTCTTCGATTCCCATAGCAACGTCTTTCCTCTTGTTTTATTTTTGTCGGTTTTATCTATCAATTTTTACTCGTTTTTCGCGCGTTTGTCAATTTTTACTCGGCAATTTACCGTACTGACTTTTTTTTTCCAGCGATGGGGACCCGTCTCTCTTATTTTAATTTCGAAAGGATACTTTCAAAAATTGACATATAAATTTACGACACAAAAACGAAATCCTTGTTCCTCGTATCTTCGATATTCTCGAAGCTGTTTGAGTTCGCTTGGGTTCAATCGCGAGATACGAAGAATTAGAGCAGCAAGAATGCGAAGAAGCAAGACGCAGTGATTTTTTAATTTTTATTATCTATTTTTTTGTTGATAAAAAGTAAAGACTCGGAAAGCAGTGAGTCTTTCGAAAGGAAAGGAGCGCGCTGTTCGACAATTCAAAGTGTTGAATTATTCCCGCCGTCAACGCGAATGCAAATTTCTTATATCACCCCCGTGACTTCTTGTCACGTCATGGCGATAGAGGGAAGTGGAATGCGCTCTCTCTAAGGTTCACTCAAGGGTGATGAAATAAACC